>CAEGAE010080536.1:0-134287 GCA_903067095.1 Girardinus metallicus | reverse complement strand
TATATATATATATAAAATATCAACAAGCTCTATAAAAGTATAGAAAATTTAAACGTGCAAAAAATGTGATGTAAAGAGGACGGCTAATACCAGCCAAAACTTAAAAATGTTGTTCAGTTTGTGTATTTAAAATACAAATAGATCAGATATCCAATAGTGATGTTGTTGTTGACTCTAAAGTCTGATTATTTCTTGTGGAATCTAGGGGTGTTGCTGAATGTCCCCTGCGCGCCGCTGATGGGTATTCAGACAGACTCTGCGGGTCACTATCTTTCCACAAACACCGCGAAATGTAGTCCTGTGCAAAGGATGGCTGTTTCCGTACAGTGGGGCTCTGTTTGAAATTCCTCCCCCTCCGCCTTTGTTGTGCACAGCGAGGGGCGGGAAGACAAACAGGTCTACATGTATAAAGAGATCACCCCAGGACTTTTTTGAGTCAGGAGGCATCCGAGCATCGTGCCGAAACTGTCTGGGAAACTTTGGGATACCCACGCCGTTTGGACTTTGTCATTTTTTTACTACTCAGCATAACATAAGGGATATCTTTTCTTTTTTTTTTTCGCTCTTTCTCTATGTTTGTTAAAGAATTGAAGAGAAGTATCATGCAGATGCCCCTTGCGCACCATATTTTGGCTGTGCAGCTCTTTCTGTTTGGATACTGTGGAGACGTTTACGCGGGGGCAGTCCTGATGAATTCCAACGCGATTAAAACCTTACCCGGTGCGGGGAAAGGCGCAGACACCGTCAGTCCAAGTCCGCGCACTTCACCGCCTGGTGGCAAATTACCCTCTGACACCTTGCAGGTAAACTAACTCTAGTATGAATTAAAGTCAAAAACATGCGTAAAAACATGTTCGACTTTTTTAATTAACTTTTTTTTTTATGCTGCAGCAGTCAGGTGCTTGCACAGATGACGAAGACTGCGGAGGTGATGAATTCTGCAACGACGCCCGGGGTGTTTGTCTGCCGTGCCGTAAGTGCCGGAAACGCTGTGTGAGGGACTCCATGTGTTGCGCAGGAAACCGCTGCATCAATGGTGAGCAGATATCAGATATGTGACCATTTCTGTGACCCATCTGATTCACGTAGTTTCAGTTTTCTTTGTGCTTACTTCACATGTTTATCATTCAAACTTTCCATTTGTCATCTTCTGTCTCAAACATCTTGTTTGCTGTCCTCTTAAAGGTGTTTGTCAGGTGAATGACATTCACAGCTCAGACTTATCTGTCACCACTGGCTGGAATAAACACAACAACACCATGGAGCATCAAGGAAAGAGGACACCCACAGCCTCTGGCTTCCAACCGAACGCTGTCAAAGGTGTGTTACCTGTCAGATATAACTGGCCTCTTGTCACAGAGTCAACAGGATGTTTTCAGACGTGTTATATGTAACAAATGTCAATTCTATCCCTGTCTCCAGGCCAGGAGGGTGATGCATGTCTGAGATCCACAGACTGCTCCGAGGGTCTGTGCTGTGCCAGGCACTTTTGGTCCCGCATCTGCAAGCCTGTGCTGACAAAGGGCCAGGTGTGCACTCGCCACCGCAGGAAAGGCAATCATGGCTTGGAACTGTTCCAGCGCTGCGACTGCGGCGAGGGCCTGGTGTGCCGGGCAGAGAAA
This sequence comes from Girardinus metallicus, assembly GCA_903067095.1. Lineage (NCBI taxonomy): Eukaryota > Metazoa > Chordata > Actinopteri > Cyprinodontiformes > Poeciliidae > Girardinus > Girardinus metallicus. Next base: position 132,665 of record CAEGAE010080536.1, on the reverse strand, counting down.
GGAGAGCGAGACCACGGAGTCAGCCGAGACCACGGAGTCAGCCGAGACCACGGTGTCAGCCGAGACCACGGTGTCAGCCGAGACCACGGAGTCAGCAGGACTGCAGCCCGGAACTTACACACCTGTCAGAGACGCTGACACAACCACACAGACGCATACACCCAGTGGGGCATAAAAACTCACTGGGTGTATACAAAGACACATATTGATAAATCAGTGCAGACTCTGCAGACACTGACAAATCCTCCACTTCCAATCTTGTGTTTACCAAAGATGCTGACACACACTCATATGCACACGCACACATACACACAAGACACTCTACACCTGAGACATTCTTTCCTGCTAAATCTGCTGACACCAACACATTACCCGGAAGGATGGACATGAATCCTGGAAAAACGAGACACCCGCAGGGACACAACATTGGGAGACCAGCATCTCCGATTCCCCATCAACAGGTGAAGAATCTGAAATCAGGAAGTGACATTCCAGAAGGATTTGGGGAATCGATTTGTGTCATCAGTGGCAGAGCTGCTTTTGTTTCTCTTTTATGGAACTTTGAGCCACTGTTATTGCAGTAAATTACTGTAGTGTAAATAATATTCTGTAGGTGGCACTTATTTGTCCCATTGAATTAAGTCAACACCAGTATTATAAGACATGGTGCTGCATGTTTTGTAAATATGTGATATATAAATATATAAAAATATATTGTTTTATATGAAACTGTGTAAAGAAAATGTGAATATTTGTTTTATTATTAAATGTCTCATGATAACCTCATTCTTGCTGTCCATCATTTCATAAAACTTATTGTAGAAGAGACTTATCCCAACATTAACTGGATTTAACTGTTGTCTCTGCAGGAAAGATGTGTTTACAGTAAAATAGCAACTATACTGTGAAAGTAAAATTTTGTGAAATAAGAGGGGTTGGTTTAAGTACAGTGTCAAGCCCTAATGGTGTTTTTATTTAGAGCAAATCAAAATTAGTTGATGTTTAAGATCAAATCTGATCTCCAAAACTTTATGCTTCTTTATGATAATACAATTTTATGAAACTTCAAGCTATTCTGAAACTATAAATACTGATTAGAGTGTCTTAAAGGGAATCCCACAGTCTGTCAGAGGGTGACCAAGACCAAAGTGCACTTAAGCTCTTTAGAAACAACTTCAAAGTTAGAAACATCACTGTGTTTTATCCAAATGATATTTTACAAACCTTAAATCAGTTGTCACTTTTGCCAGGGATTTAGACAGAAGCCTATAATTAGTTGCACAGGAAATGGAGGAAGAAGGAAGTGCACCACCATTGATTCTTAATGTAAAACACTTACTGAAAACAAAACAGCAAAGTGTTTTTAATCAGAGTAATTTCCTAGTATTAAAGAAAAGCAGTGTAGTACGCAAACATATTATAGTAGGTTAAATGATTGTCAATTTGCTGATTTGTATTATGCCTAACTCTTCTAACAGAGTCTAACGTGATCCTCAGAGTATCATGCAGGAGAATAATTGCTGGCACAGTTCTTCCTATTTCCATTTGCCATATAAAGAAAAGATTATCTGAAAAGTTCCTAAAAAGGCATTTACACGATTCCTTTAAATGTTTGAACAAGACCTACTTCCCATCCATAACAATTGTCAAAAATATGCACTGAATATCTCCTTAAATCATCCAAGAATTAGTCACAGCAGGAGAATAAATTGTTCATTTTAACACAACTGAATTGTAAGTGTGATTTGTGAAGGCTACATCATAGGAAGAGCACAGGAGAGGATGTGGTCATATCAAATGTTAACACCAAAGTGGTAATAACAAAGTATGTGTGTCGCAGTGAGTGTTTGTAACCTAAACCTTTGGTGTTGGCTAGTTTCTAATTATGACTTATTTATATGTAGCAGAACAGATAGTTGCCTATCTGGTTTAAAGCCTCTAATTACTTCATCTTTCTCAATCTGCACCAGCATTCATGAACTAAAGTGCAGAACAACACTTACATTTTTTGTGTGATGCAACCCCAAAAAGGATCTTGCCTCTCAATCTCTGTAATCTCTCGAGTTGCACAGCACAGCCTGCTTCCTGACATGTTGTGCAATCTGTGTGCTCTAATATATAGGCTATAAAACCTCTCAAATTCACATGGGTGCCTGTAATTAGGCCTGTTTAGATTAGAAGATGGTGAGAAAATGACTGTACTTCTTGCTTGATTTTCTTGTCAGATCAAAGGAAACGTGAGACTCTGTTGATATCTGAGTGTGGCAGATGACCGCTTTATCTGTTTGGAATCATGTAGACACAGATGTTAAGTTTCGCAAACAAAACTAGAGCAGTATTACTCTGTTATTAAAGAGCTATAGAATATAAGAACTGGTCATTATTTCTATACTGTCCCCCAAAATCACCAAATTTACATGTTACAGATTTAGTTCAGTAAGATTCTATTTAAAGGCTGTAAACAGTTCATATCTTACCTGCAGTTCATAACTCTCTTGCTGTCATGTAGTATAAATCCAGATAAGTTACCAGAATTTGCAGCTAACAAGAACTCTGAGACAGGCTAAGAATAAGTTTTTTTTATAAGTATACTTTACACAGATTCCGGTGATTAATCACATATGTCATGTGTGTCAAACTCAAGGCCCGGGGGCCGAATCTGACTATTGCTTTTTATGTGGCCCTTTAGACTCCAAATTACATCAGTGAGTCCCTCCATTTATTCACAACTCCTCAAAATTCACATGAAATAAAGAAATCCCCACATTGTTTCTGATTTTATTACAAGTTTTTCTCAAAATTGGTCAAAAACATTGGGTTTAATTAACTGCTGCCTCAGTCTTGATGCCAAGTTATAGTCGGTGATCAATTCGACTAGTAATAAAATACATCCGCACACATACAAAGTTTTCTTACTACTTTTCTAGATTAGCTTAATGAAATCTGGGATTTTGATTATAACAATCACAAAAACAATCACAAAATCCAATCACAGCTGTTTATTAATATGTTAAAAGTTTGATGCTTAAAAGATTAAAAGGTTAAAAGATTTAAACTGCTCTACTTTTAACTCAGCTGATGGCCAGTTTTTTACTGAGCATGACCAGTGATTTTGCATCACTGGTGGCGCACCACCTCCATGTTCTCTGTAAATAATCAACAAAGGCAATTGTCATGATGGTTTAAAGGTCAATAAAATGCTATTCACTTAAACCACTACAATGTTTTTAACACTGGAGTTGTTTTGAGGCAGTAGAAGAGGGGTTTGGTTTTCACATCTTTCAAAATATCTGTTTGTCTCTGTATACAAGGCTAGCTCATATGTATTTACATCATCACAGTGATTTGAAGACTCGGAAAACAGTGATTGCATAAGCTGCTATGATATATTTAGAAATTTTTCCTTTTTTTTTTTTTTTTTTTTTTTTTTTTTTAAAGATGATCGATCTTAGCCCTGATTTGTCTTGGGTCAACTTCCAACACAAACTAAACTAGATTTATAGTAAATGACAGCCCAAAAAGAGTAAGACACTAACTTCTTATAACCCTGGAACTGGATTGAAATATTCCAGTCTATCGGTTTAATGCATGATAAATAATTGGAAAATAGTAGACTTTCATACACTGTCATATAATGCCAGGAGCCGTTCTATCTCCATAATGACTGTTCATGATTAAAGTGTATGGGCTCAGGCAGATTATGATTAAAGTGTATGGGCTCAGGCAGATTATGATTAAAGCTACCACGGATAATATTTACAATTAACTTTTCATGGAGCACTTTCACATTGTGGTATTGCTATTTTTACTCTTGTACACAAGTATGTTTTATTATTGTTGAGACACAACCATTTAAAAAATTTAATGTCCATTCTTCAGAGTAATTGAGAGTAATTGGAGCATTGTCAGCAGCACAATATACCACACGGACACCCAGCCAAGTCATGTGTGTGGTGGTCCTGGAATCTGTGTGCTTGTGAGCCTGTCATCATTACCAGCCACAGACTAAGTCAGGCCACAGGCATGTGCCCCAACTGAAGGACGGCCAGACTGTGTTTATATATTTATACGTGTGTTTGTGAGTGTGTGTACTTTATACACATAGCTATGGTACATTTCGTGGACTTTGGAAAAACAACAATGCACCACACACACACAGAGCCATGTTGCTACATGCTGCTTTGCAGAATTTTACACATTTATAAACACAACTCCACAAGCTTTTTGAGGTGTGAATGATTTAGGGAATAGCACATTAACCCACACAGTGGCAAACATCAGCAGTTGATGTTTTTATGCCAGAACAATGAATCAGCTCATCTACTGGTTTGCATTTTACCTCCTTCCATGCATGTTCAATCTGGAGCTACAGCAAACATCTATCTAAACAGCACACATGCTAGCAAAATGTTTGAAAAGACTGACAATCATTACCACAAATATTTGTTGGTTCATTTTGCATGTCAGAATAGGTGACCTACTGAGAATGATTGCGCACGAGAGTTCCCACATGCAACTCCAACAAGCAATCCACTTTCCCGAAGCCATAGGTTCGGGAAAGTGCCAAACTCAGGTGCATTGCATATAGAGATCCATGCAGATATATCTACATATACATGTAGATATATCTGCATGCTAGGGAGAAGTGCATATACCTCTACGAACTTGGCTGTGTACTTGACACATTAAGCTGTTTGTTGCGAGAATAAAGGAAGCTGTGAGTTTATACATAGATGTAACATAGGTTGATTGGTGAAAATATGGCAAACACTTGAAGACGTACCACAAGAATGAATCAACTTTACGTGCATTTCCTTACTGCTCCACATGCTAAAGCATGACCAATAAGTAGCTCCACCAGATGTAAAAATAGCACACATGCCGGCAAGTTCTATCCAGTTTTAAACTCACTTATAATTTCCACATTTGTGAGTATTATATGTGTCCTTATTACTTCACCTTATAAGAATGCATAAACTAAAACAAACTGTACTTTGATCTAGATAGATGGGCATTCTGCAAGAATCTTATCATGATAACACTTACTGGATTATAAAATCCAGATATTTGTTTTTATTGCAGTTGTTAAATAGAACATTTTATCTCTCTTCATGATCTTGGACTCACAATAAATCTTTTATCTTCATTTGTGTGAGGTTTGACTGTTATTGTTGTGCTGGTAATGGTGCCAACCATTTCTGACTGACATCCAACATGTAACAAATTCATAAGTCAACTATCGGTGATCAAACGTCTAAAGAAATAAAGCCAGAGTGCACAAGTGCAACGTGTTTTATTTTGTCAGATGAAAAGATAGGAAGAGTGTTATGATCAAAATCAAGCTCTTACGTAAACATTTCATTAGAAGGTGTCACACTTCTGGTTGCTGGCAAACATCATGTAATAGAAATAAAACACAAAGCTTGCCATTCATCTTTGAGGTATAGCAATCACCTCGATTGAGCAACTCAGGCAATCTCCCTATCCTTGGGGAAATAATAATTAAACAAAGGACAATGTGTTCAGTGTGTGAATACAGGTGAAGAACAGGTTTGCTCCACTAATTTGGGGCCTGCGTGATGTCAACACAACAGAGCAAACAACGGTTTCACACATCGAGGTGATGACGCGCTGTGCTTTCGTTGGGTCTCATGTTACACTCCTGGTTCTTAGTCACTTCCTGTGTCTTTGTTTCTGTTTGCTGTTGCGCACTTCTCATCAACTCCTATCTTTTTTTTTGTCTTTGTGTACATCCTTATCCAACTCACAACCCTAAGCACTGCTTCCGCTTGTGAGATGAGAACATCAACATCACTCGTGTTAGTGTGCTGGGAAAAAAAGAATCCAGATCTGCTGAACTCAGTGCTGTGAAAATGTTGTATTTAGGTCTGACATTAAACCTTAACTAAAAAAAAAAAAAAAGAAGATGAGCGAAAAAGATTAACAATCTTAGTTAAAATCATATGGGTGGATTTTAAATACTTTGATTACAGAGTTGAACCACAAACACTTTTGGTAAGTTTTGTTGTGGTAATCATTTGCACATTTGTTTTTGCTTTTTGCCACACATAAGTGCTTCAGATTATTAAACACATTTTAATATCACATCAACAGAAAAGTGGGCAAATAAAATAAAATAAAATATTGATGCTCTTACTGGAATTTTCACTACATGTTTTTTAAAAAAAATACAATTTGCAAAAGTCAACTGAAGAAAAATAAGTTTTTTTTAATTGATGACAAAACAAGCGACACAATAATAAACACAATGACAGATTATATATTTTTTTGCAAATCTCATCATAAATTCTGATTCCATTCCAGTCTGCCCCATTCCCCTTAACAAACTGTGTCTATGTGTGATTAAAATAATTTAGGGTTTTCTATACATTTTTCATGTCAGCTTCCCACATTTTTTCATACTCTAATATTCAAAGCTCTCTTAGCGGGCTAATTTTTGCTAAATACACTAGTTCAATGTGAATTTAGGTAGAGATAGTTCTACAGTGTTCAGGCTGAATTAAAAAAAGAAGCACATCTTTATACTTCAACAATTTTTGTGTCAGCTGACACAAATATAAATACAAATTGCACGTTTCACAGGATGGCTTGGCAGCTGGTTGCTGGGGTAAAATTTTCAGGCTACAAAAGTTAAGTGCAAATTTACTCCTCCAGTTGTAAAACATAAATTCTAGAAATGTTATTAGCATTTTTCAGAGGTTGGCAAATACATTCATTCATAGATTTATTAACATTAAAAAAGTTTTTTTAATGTATTTTTCCTTTTTTTTTTACTGTACCTACTTTTTACTTCTATTTGAGTAGTATTGTTATGAAGTATTACTATTTTTAATTGAGTAACATTTCAGTCACTGAATGAAAAACAAGCTTTTTTTATCCAAAATATGACCAGACACAGACACAAACTTACATTTAAGGTAAAGTGAGACTTCTTGTTTGCTCACAAGCTTTGTTGTTTTAATGCTATTTTCTGTCTGCTGATGTAAATGCTAAGGTCTGTTTTGGAAGGATGTGCTTGCTCATTATCCCCAGAAAGAAAACCTAGTGGTGGCAGGATTTGAGTATCATGCTGGCAACATGTACCACCTGTTTGCCTCAAATGGATTTAACACATTATTATTCTATGTCCAATATAATTTGCCCTTACACAGGTGTAAGAGTCAGACCATTGATTTTATGAATAATATTCCAGCATGCAATGTCTGCCTGCTCTGTCAGGCAAGCAGGGGGCAAACAGATGCACCAGGGGATAAAAATGCCTACTCTTCATTATGGTTTGTCCAAAAGTTTGCTGGTGGCGGCATGAGGCTGAGACATGAGCTAGTGCCAGGGGCTGGCAAACCTCCTAGCTTCTATGTAAAGTCTGCCTCAGCCACAGGCACATTGAGAAAAGATGTCTTACACATATAATTGCATATAATTTACTCATTATTTAAGTTTCGAAGAAGTTAAAAAAAATGCTTTCACAAAGTGGGACAGTTGTTGAAACTCCAGGAGAGTGAGTTACTACTCAGTAAGGAGTAAACTTATATTAAGTCGTGCAACATAGGACGATGGCAACTTTATGGAGTCACAGTCAATTAGCCAAGATGACTGACAGCAGGTTACCGCAAAACCAGTATTCTGTGAAAAATAACTTTCTAGCTCTAAGGAGAGACAATTTAAGCAGTGACTCGCAAACCCCAACATAAGTGCATGCCATCAGTAAGAATTGCTGGTGACCGTATCTAATTCAGAATGCATAGAGCAGACTGACTATTGCTTTTATGGGGCGTAAGAAATAGATGTCGCTAAGCTTGTGAATGCAAATGGAAAAGCAGTGTTTCTTAAATGATTTTAGAACAAATATCTCCTTGGTCAATTCAACATTCTCACAACTTCCATGGTGCTGGCAGAAATTTGAAACCTGAAAACGAAATGAAAAATGTTCCCTGCTTGACTAGTATTAGCATTCGCTGTGATTATGAGTTTTATTTCAATTTATTTAATTTTTCTTTCGATTTTGAACTTGGTACTCTTAACAGTAAGATCTCTAGAAGTTGGAATTTTGAGTTGGAGTTATTACCAAACTCAAACCTCAGTTATTATTCATTCTTCAGGGGATTTTCATCTTATTAAATCATTTGCACCCACAGACCACTTTGGTGAACCTGTTGGTAGCATTTTGTACAACAAACAACTAGAAATTTACCTACATCTAATGTAGCTACTTACAGGAGCTACATTAGATACTCAACTAATTTCTGCTTGGTGGTCTCTGAATTTCCTTCTTGAAATTCCAACTTCAGAAAATATCCTTGTGGTTCCAAAAGGAAATTCCCAAAATCCAACTTTCAGGTATCAAAATTTAGCCCAAGTACTGCCAGTGGCAAACTGAAATATAACTAGAGAGCCATAGTTCTAAAGCTTCCAAACTAGGAAGTGAGTGTATTGGTTTGAGACAAAATGTCTTTGGCTGAGAGCATCGAAAGCCCAAGTTGTTGTGTAATGGCAAAGGTTTACTCAATGGGGTAGCAACTTCTCAGACAAAAGCACATTAATGGCCCCGGTAGTTCAACCATTGTCCCATTAACAGTCATCAGAGCTTAATCAGAGCTTTTTGCCACTCACCACCTCTTTTCATGCCACCTTGCTCCCCCAGTCTCTCTTGTCTTGGTCAACACCCAAACTCTTTAATGTTCCTGCTTGTTTTTTCTGTCCTTTCAAAAACACTGTCTTTAACCCCGCCAAAGATAAAGGCACAATCTTATTTGTGTGGAGACTTTACAAAGGTGGAGTCCTTGGAAATAGAATGATGTGGAGGAGGCAATTGCTTTGATCTCTGTAGGGGGCAAATGGATTGGATTGTCTTGTCCCTGCTGGTGGGGCTAAGCTGAGGACAGTTTGAGTCACAGGGGGGTCATATCAAAGGTAGTTATCTTCCCTGGGCCTTCTCAGCAGCACATTAGTACGGTATCTAAATGTTGATTTGTTGACACCAACATCTATGCAGCCTAAAATGAGCTGATAAAAAAGGGAGGCCTTACAAATGTAAACGAGTAAAGTGGTCAAGTTCACTCTGGAAACATGGGGTGCTCTTATTTTCTCTCTGGCATCATTTACTGATAAACACGACCAACGCACTAAGATTTTAAAAGGTATTCTATGAATCAAAATGTCAAACAAATTACAAACTGACTTGCATCTGTTTTTTTCTTCATGTGCAGCTTGGCCTTCTACTCACAGAATCAAATCTTAATAGGGCAGCATGCTCATAGTCTGTGTTGTGGGTAAGAAAATGATTAGGAACACCCTATAGCCACAGCAAACAGCTACGCTGAGGTCGCAAACTGTGTGTGTGTTCCCCCCACATTGTGTGTGGGAAACACTCTCACAACCGAGTTTGGGGAAAAGTATAAATCATACATGCCCACACCCCAACAATTCTTCTAGCTGCAGCCGGAGACAAAGAAGTTAGTTTATCATGCATGACAAGTTTGACCGTAATTTGGTACACTGTGGATACTGAGAGAGTTTGTTCGTAGATGCCTCTGGTGTTACAAACCACATACTACACATGCGTTTATTTAAGAGAGCCAATGCTGGTTTTTGTGTTATCCAATACGCTGATCAAAAGAGCATTTCCTCAGTAAGGTAATATAACAGAATTCTTTCATTACAGCTACTGTACAGGTCTAAGATGCTTATGTTTGTCTCCAGTATTGTGAGCGTTAAAAACTTTGATTATTATTATTATTATTATTATTATTATTATTATTATTATTATTATTATTATTATTCCATGCTTATTTGAAAAAAACAAACAAACAGAGACATTGGCTGGTGTCACCACTTGCCATGCTCTGTTTGCTGGTAACTGTGGGACTGCAAAACAAAAAAAAAAACATCTCTATTTTTAGGAGTTTTATGACCAGTAGCGCCCATCTCAGGCCACTCCATGTCATTAGAAACAGCTAGAGATGAACATTTTCTGCTGGCACTAAAATATAATTCTGGTCCTTGAGTCTATAAAGCCCTGAATCAAAGCCAAGTCTGAAAACTCCCTGCATCCTTGGTGTTATTTTTGAATTCCTACTGAAATTTAGGTTGATGCGATGATTGAAAGGGACTTGTTCTTTGCTTATCTCATACATCAAACGTCCAATTCAGCACATGCACCGGGGGTTGAAACAAACTAACAAACCTCAGTCTCACCCCACTGTTACTGAAATACACATTTTAACTTCTCTAACTTCCCCAGGCTCAGTCATTGACCATGTTCCAGTCTTTTTCTTAGTAAATATTTGCTAGACAATAATTGTAATCCAAGTTTCTACTCCTTTACTATTTACTCTGAAGGCTTCTGTTGTATCATTTAAACTGACCACATTCTGTAATTGTGTGATGTTGGCAAGGTTTTTCTTCTCAATCTCTCTAATTAGCATTCCTTCCTGATAAAACAATGATCACTCTAAGATGACTGAGGTAAGCTTGCAGGAAGTGATCTGAAGAGCTGATAGGTGCTCATGATTACCAAGCAAGTAATTCCAGTCCTCCATGCATAATGTTTTAATTCAACATCAGCCCCCAATATCACCTCATTTTGTCCCATCTCTAATCTTAAGTTATCTTCAAACTACCGCTTTGCCTTGTGGCCATGACGCTTATCAATTATTGATTATGTCTCTTAGATTAAAGGCGCTGCTTTCATTTCCACAAGAATGTGCCCTGCTCTTTGCATCCATATGGAAGCATTTGCCAGACAGATGGGTAATTTTTCCTTCTGGACAAGGTTCCACTGGTCAGAAAGGGATGCATAGAGGCTTGTGAGGAATTGCTCTGTAGATGTTGAATTGTTGCTAAATTTGAAGTTCAAGTGCTTGATAAAATTTTTAATTTTCATGTAAATTTACAAGATATCATTCTGATAATGCAGTGAAGTTCCAGTCGTTTCAGGGATATCAAATGGTTGCTTTGTATTATTCAAAAACCTCCCAAGCCTCCCAGACATAATTCTATGTGCTGAGAAGCTGAATTGCCTGTAAGTGGGTTACACACAAATGACGGACATTTTGTCTTGGGGTAATTACTAATATGCCACTGTTGTTGCCCAGACTGCCCGTATCTGGTTTTTGGTTTAAATGTTTGGTTTACTCTCCCTGGGCTGTGTGGTTTGCAGCAGCTTAATCATGAAGCCACAAGCATTTCAGACATTTTGATTGGAGCCAAACTGGGAAAGCTTTATATGTAACAGTTTTTTTTTTTTACTGTTTTTTGCTGCTTCTTCATGATCATGCAGCTTTTTCTGCATTATCAGCAGAAGAATGAGGCTGAAAATGTTCCAATTCAAACGAGAAAATGTGAGTACATTATTGTAAAATTTTATAATACCTATTAAAATTTAAATACACAAATAAGCATACTTTAGCTTTTTTGTATGTAAAAATATTAGAGATTATCAGAGTTTGTTATATTTATCAAATTAACTAAAAATTCAACTTTATTTACTGTGAAGGTAGGCACACTTGAGTTTGTTGCTTTTTTAATTTTTAATTTCGATTTTAGCCATATCTATATACATGTATTTATATGTGCATTATGTACTATTTACAAAACATCTATTAAAACAAAAACAAAATATAAAAAAAAAACTGTGATGCTATTAGCTCTGTACTTTGCTGTTTTTGTTGCATAATGTCTTGTCTTTCTTGTCAGTAACAACAGCTGGAGCATCTGGAGACGGTTTCCGGTCACTTTAAAGGTTTAAAAAAAGAAGATGAGTAAGTACCCGAAGCACGATTTTAAGATTAAAGAGAATAAAGTGATGATAGATCTTCAAATGGAGATTAACGACCGCAAACTTCTACTTCTGTAAGATAGCACAAATCACCATTCTGTAGGCACATGGATAGTATTACACTTATCAGACTGGGACAAACTTGTGAGAATCCAAGTGTCCTGATCACACATGATATTTTTCAGCACACAGGTGCTTCCAATGGCTTTCTGCAAAGATATCTTACAAGAAAATAACAACAAGGTCAGTAGATTAAAACAGAGAATGGGGATCTTGGAAAGAGTGTGTTTTAAAACCAGATCAGCATGTGGATGAGTGTTATGGTTGGATTAATTTTTAAACTGAAAACATAGAGATGTGTTTGTACATTTGTTTTTTGATTGTGAATTGAATTTAGGATTATGCAAATAGATTGAGAATAGTGCCTTTGCGACTCCTGCAGTAAAATCGTGCACATGCTCCTTTTTTTATTAGTATCTACACTAATTACAGTTAAAGCATTTTTGACAGAAAAAAATAAAACAATTAGTTTGACATCTTCATAAACAGACCAAGCTTTTGCATGAACAGCAAAGGCCTCAAGAACAGCAGCTGGTTTGATTTGGGTATATACTTTTTCAGACATTTTTGGTCATTTTGGTGTGGTCAGTTAACTGGTTAATACAACACATGGTTTTATAGTAGGGGTATTAGGGCAGTGAGGGCAAATACCAATACCAGTGGACAAATAGACAATATAGGGTCAAAAGCACAATCTAAGCAAACATCCATGTGCTGTTCTGCTTACAGCACATGGACCTGTGATGAAACCAAAATTAACAGAGCATTTACCAGACAGAAATACCTCCTGCTATTTGTTTGTAAGGGCAATCTATGACATGATGAAGTAACATTCTCCAGAGGTAGTCTGTGAAAACGGCTTCAAGCTGTTATCCATCATTTTTCCTTACATGGTACTTTCTCTTTTTACATCCCTCCTTTCCTCTGATGTGTCAAATGCATTTTGAGGAAGCTGAGCCCCATGCTTTAGAGGTCTGAGACGCCATTGTGAGGAATGTGTGTCCTTCCTGGCATTACAGCGTTCTTTATCAACTAACAAGATGGGTAGGAGGGGAACCGGGAGGGAGAGAAGAGGATGTTAAGATGTTAGAAACAGTTGAGAGAGGAGGAAAAAAAAAAGAGAGCTCTTTGTGGCTGCTTATCTGACAGGAAATGAAGCAAACCAATGGCTTTGGCATTTGACAAAATAGCTTCCTTCAAAAGGCAGTCACAGGAAGAGGCATCCATTGACATGAGGCCACATATGTTTGAGGAGCTGATGGGAGAGGAGAGAAAGAAAGAATGAATTTTGGGGGTGGAAAAAAGATAACCAAAGGGTGTTTTAGAAGTTCCGTATTTTCTTAATTGCCCATGATAAGATGCAGAAATTAGACGGTAGTTGCGATGATTATCAACAGCAGCAATTTGACAGATGTTGGTGCACAGTAAGAACTTTCAATCACATCAGTCGTTCCAGTGCTGAGTGAGGACAATACTGACATGCTTATGGATGCGACAGCATTATTGGTGATAGAGTAAGGCAAAAGCAGTGCACACTTGTGAAATGGAGGGAAAATGGAACATGGATCTATCACATACATTTAACACCCATATATCAGTTCTTTCCAGAATCTTGTTTTGCTTCAGTTTGAATAAGGCTTTATCTTTTACCAACTTTGCATATCTAGAGACTGAAATCTATACGCAATCTTATTTGTAAAACAGCTCTAGCTATGTCAGATTGAGAAGAGAGTTTTGTAAGCATTAATTTCTAAACGGTGCCATGGAATTGTATTTGACTCATGTCTGGGCAATTCCTAACAAAAACATGATTTGATCAAAGCTATTCCATTGCAGCGCTAACTGGTTGATAAAGGGTAATTTTTCTACTACGAATTTAACTGAAAAATTTGCAACCCTTTTGCAGCCTGTAACCGGCATTCTTCCAGGAGTGCTTTGTTGTGCTCCCCATCTTTCCTTTAACTGAGATCAACTTCACTGGATCTTTAAATGAAAAGTACCCCAATAGAATGATGGTTCAATGGAGAGATGGTGTTGTTAGAATTATCCACATATTTAGCTTTCCTCTTAACCTAGTGTTTGCATGTGGCTGGAAACATTTTTTTTTTATTTATTCTACATGCCTTGTGGCAACCTCTAATGGATTTCTTGTGGTTTTCGTTCAACAATTTTACAGCCTTATCCACTTTTACAACATAGCCAGATTTATAAAGTCATTGACTAATAATTGTCCTGGTGACAGAGTCTCCTGGCTAAGTTGTGGATCTCTACTGTCCTAAACAGTCATCAGTAGATTGTACGCATTTTCTCTGATCAATCATCTCATTATTCTGCCTGTAGACGGCTGAGTCTTTGTGGGTTTATAGTTTTTTAGGGCTCTTTCCATTTTTGGATGATGGACTGAACAGTGCTCCATTAAATGTTCAAAGTTAATTATATTGTTTTAAAACCTAATCCTGCTTTAAACTTCTGCACAACTCAACCCCTACCATCACCCCGTGTTTTCTTTGGCTTTCATAACATTGATTTTTCTCTAATATTTCCTAACAAGCTTCTGAGGTCTAAGAAGAATAGGTTTATATATGATGAGATTAATTTGCATACAGACGCTGGCACACATGTATGACACACTTTTCTCATTTTTATCTGTATATTTGCAAATAAGTAAATAGCTGAACCAATGTATTCCTTTACATCAACTTCAAAATTACAAGATACTTTGATACTTATGCGAAGTGGTCTGTCACATAAATATCAATAAAAAACACTGTAGTTTGTGTTTATAGCACAACATATTGTGAAATATTTCTTTGGGAATCACTTTTTGCAAAGCACTGCATGAAGTTATTTTAACACCAGCCAGCATGCATAAGGCTGCTAACACACAAATACACACACACATTACAAGTAGAAAATTATTTTTGTTAATGGGATCCAAGAGGACATTGCTTTCCTCATGTGGTGTAATTGAAGCTGCTCTATTAAAGGGCTGTCTTCCTCTCCTGCTGCTGAGACACAAAGTAATGCAAACCTCATCCCAGTTATTAACCCAGGAAGTCCCCACAGTGCATTGCAATCTAATGAAAGAGGCCATAATGTATTTTTTTTTATTTAGATGTTGCTCTTCTGACCTAGGTGAAGTTTATTCAGTACTCAGTGGTCCATGTCTGTCCCTGTGGATAGCTTACACTATTAATTATAAATTACTTTCAAGTGGGTCCTTTAATATCTTTTTTTTTCCATGCAAGAAGGCTTTAAGCAGAAAAAAACACAGCATTTAAATATCCACCTTTATCCCCTTTATTCATTTATACCTTTCCTATAAATGAAATAGTCTATAAACTTTGGCTAAAGTAAAGAATTTGGATGGTGTAGTCATTTCAGATTTTTTTCCGTTACACTCTCAAATCTCTGCACTGTGTGTATTTTGTGATCTGCGTGGATTCCACACACACTGAACGATTAAGATTTCATAGTCAAGTGTACTGATTGTATACATTTCTTGTGACAAGTTCCTTCATTTCCCACAATCCAAATGGACACTGGTATGATTGACGTGCTAGTTGTGTGCCTATCTCCGTTTCTTCTCCAAGGAACAACTGTCAGTGCTGCACAAAGTGGCAGTCTGGATAATTTTCATCCTTATCAGCTTGCTGTTGCACAAAAAATGAGTCAATGTGATAACGTTTTTCCACTGAGCATTTTATGCAACAATTTTGAAAACCCCCCCCAAAAAACTAGCTTCTTCTAGGAAGTGAAATGAAATATATGGAACTAAAATAATGTTGCACAAAGGTGCACACTATTAAACTAATACTTTGATCTGATTTGACCTGTTGATGCTGCTTTAAGTGTTTTCGGGTAAACCTTTCTTTATTTAAAAAAATTAAATGAAATAAAAAAATGACCATTTTCTCACATTGTTTTGGGGGAGATTTAAAAACTGTTTTGAGAAAATTTACTTGCAACTTAGGTCTGTTTGGATCAGTTCTCCAGTCTTCATCCCATCTCACAGAAGTAGACTTTTGGTGCTGACTCACCATGCTGACTGACCACAACTGGTGCAGGCTGACACATACTTTCCCTGACACAGAATCAAGTGCAGAATTAGACTGAAAATCATGCAGTGTGTCCCCAGCATCAGACAATATCAGGAAAAACAGAAGAACAGTTAAATACAGCGCACTGTATTGTTTTATTTTAATTAATACTCTCCCTACATAATTTTTGTTTTTCTAGATAAGAAAAGTTCTAAAATAATACTTTTTACATAATGAAAATGAATCTTTAACAGGCATCAGCGGATATTTGGAATGCAATGGAATATTGCTTTAAGCAGAGTAAGTAAAGAATCTGAAAGTGAAAGAGAAGAAAAGTTAATGCAGGTGTCTGCTGTACCTGTCACCAAACCAGAAGCGATGCTGTTTGAATTCCATGAGAAAGATACACAGTGGATTTACTGGAGCATGGATCAGGCATGTCATCTCAAAGATACACACCTATACTGTCTCATTATGTGGTTAGAAGATAATTTGTGTATCAGGCAGTCCCCATTCAGTCTTTCAGCTTTTTCAATTCAAAACAATTCTTCTTTTTTTTTACATTTACTTCTTCTTCTTTTTTTAAATTAAAATTGTCAGTGGATTTCTGCCCCTTTTAACCACCAATGCTCACATATTTAAATTAAGATTTTTTTTTTACTGATGAACGTAATCAGCAGTAACATTCTTTCTAGACAAAATAAATAATTTTTATTATTATTATTTTTTTTTTTTCTTTTTACAAATAAATAGCCTTTTGTTTTGTTTGTTTCTTTTTTTCTTCTAGGATAAATACTGATATTTTTGATAACATTTTGATCTTCTCTGCTATTTGTTGTCTGATCTATTTTTTAATTTTTAAAATAAATTTTCTTTATTTATTGGCTCACTTTTTACCTGACCGTATTTATTTTTATTTTTTTTTTTAAGAGTGTGTCTCCAGGAGAATGCCTCCACTGTTGTGTATCCAAAGAAGAGATTAACTGCACTCAAAACACTCCAGATTTTCTCACACCAGGACAAAAAAGAAAAATCCTGCTTGCAGTTGTATCGTTTCCTTTGCTTTGATGTAGGGCTTGAGCTCTGACGGACACACATGATCACTTACAGTCCGAATCAGGGGTGGTCCTTCACTGGTGTCAACGGCTCACGCTACTTTTGTCATGCCAATTCCGGCAGGCCAGGTTTTTCTGAAGCGATTGAACATTTACTGAATGCTTTAATTACAAGCAGATTCAGAGAAATTAATATTTGAATCATGCTGAGTAAAATTGTGGCTCCATCTGTGTTTGATAACGTCCATGAATAAAAACCATCTGAAGCGTTACACTTCAAACAGTTGCATTAATTCCAGGGCACCTACTATGCTCTGACTGTGGAGTGAACAGTGAACTAATCATAAAGCAGACACATGGTTGGACAAAATGTAGTTTCATGTTGTGAACACATTCCAGCTTGACTTGTATTGTACACAGCAAACGAAAAAAAAACCATATGATTAAAAAACACATGGATACTGCTATAAATAGAACATGCCCCTTTATTTTTTTTCCCCATTTTTTTTGTCATGTTACACGAACAAACCTATATGTTTTTATGGTGATATTATTTCATAGGCCAAACCAAAGTAGTGCAGAAGTAAAGTAGAAAAGAAGGCTACCTATTTTCTAAATTTACAACAATTCTGAAAATATGACAAGTTTGAATTAAATACATATTTTGTAGAACTACCTTTCACTATAACCATAGGAGGGCATGTTTTGAAGAGTTTCCATTTGTTTTCTCTAGATCCAGTTCAACCAGTGTGTTTAGGGTTATGTGCAGTGTAATTGTTCCCTAGCCTGATCATTGCCTTCCTATGCAATTCTGGTCAATTCTAATCTCACTTCACTGCTCAGTCTGGGCTTTCTCCCACTGACATAGGTTTCAACCACAGCAATCAGAGAACAGAAGGAGAAGCTGTGAACGATGACGTTGGATTTTCTGCGCTGTTTTAGAATTGTAGTCTGCCTATAGGTTTAGCAATGGTAGTGGAGGAAGTTAACGAAGCCATTCAGTCTGTGTTAGCCACTGTTAATGTTGAATCAACATTAACAGCCGCCCTATTTGGCTCGACACTTCTCTCTCTGCAGTGGGGGATGGCTTCCAGCATGTTTCATAGCATTGAACTGGCACACTGCATATGCCATGAGCAAATGTTAGCAATTGGGTAAAAATTAAAAGTTCAACAGAGCCAAAGCAAATGGCCTAGAACAGGGGAGTCAAACTCCAGGCCTCAAGGGTCACTGTCCTGCAGTTTTTACATGTGCCACTGGTACAAAATACCGGAATCAAATTGCCTCCTTATTGTGTAGATAAGTTCTCCAGCGCCTTGCTAATGACCTAATTATTCTATTCAGGTGTGGTGCAGCAGAGGCACATCTAAAAGTTGCAGGACAGTGGCCCTCCAGGACTGGAGTTTGACACCTCTGGTCTAGAACAACGATCTGGTTTTTACCAGGCTAGTTGCTTCCCTCATCTAGCGTCTGGCACCTCAGCACAATGTTCTGACAAGAGCACATTCTTCCCTATTTGCTTGATAGTCTTGATAGATTTGCAATATTTCAGATGATGCATTGCGTAGTGCTTTGTGAGATAAGTAACGGTTGGGATGTTGTTCTATAACCAAACTGTGCTTTAAACAACTCCAGAACTTTATCCTTGATTCCAGTGCTGTGTTTCATGATCTTCACAATACTGCTTTTTCACTAATGTTCTCTAACAAACCTCTGAGTGCTTCACAGAACAGCTGGATTAATACTGAGATTAAATTATGCACCGGAGGCCTCTATATGCTAACTCAGAGACTTCTGGAGACAATAAATTTCTTTGAAATTTATGTAGGTATGTCCGAGCAAATAGGCCACTGCATATTATATTTGCTTCCTTGTCACGGAGAACTATATGACATTAAAAAGGTATTCTTCTTGCATTCCAGTGATTAAAGAATTGCCACTTTAACAAAAATTTTAATCAGTAATGAAGACAAAAGATCATTTGGCCAAAAGACGTGCTTCAATCTAAGTAAATAACATTTCCATGCTGACAGCTCTCTTCTAAAGAATTTATGAAAATGTGTCAAAACAAGCTGCAAGAGGAAGCATGACTATAATTATATAGACGGTATAATTATGAATCAAGCACATATATGATTCATGGTATAATTATGAACCATTTCATGATATGCCACTAATGGTAACTGAAAGTATAGAGTTATTCAACATGCAGACAGCTAATTACTGTGTAGGCCTTGTTAATTGGTTACGCTTTCTGTTTAGTTTTGGATCCCTATTAGGTTGGCAGATTTATGGAGCAGAAGAACATGTGCACAAAGCCGATGTTTTAAAAAGGCACTTGTTTGGTTTATTTCAGCTGATTTGTTAAATGTATGTAAAAAAAAAAAAGTGGCACAGAGGGCTTAAACTGAGATTATTGTCGGTCATAGTTATGACTTTCAATTTCTGACAGAAACAGAGAGTGACAAAAATTACCACATGTCACCCTGAGACCTTCACACATAACACAAAAACAGCAGCCTCGCAGATACATCCAAGCAATTAGCTTTGTGGTAGTATAAAAGAGGGAAAAAGTGTCGGGATAACCAAAGCAGCTTGGTTCGGAATGGAAACAACTGCGGCTGGATGTTTGGTTCTCATGGAAGCCACATGACAAAGAGGTCATGAGAAAGACAGCAGGCTCTGCGCTGTGTGTGATCTTACCACACTCGTTCTTCACCACGTCTTTGATGTTTTCCCATCGTCGTCTTTTATCGAGACTTTCTTGAAAGACCCCTCACTCTCGCTGTCAAGAAAATAGACACGCATTCCCCTTCAACCTCCATCCTGGCTACTTTTACATCTGTACAGAGGCTTGGCCAATGTCCCCCATTTCTTGCCTCACACAATTATTTTAACAAGAACAGAAATCATTTAGTAGACACTTTCCTGGAGCATAAAATGCCAAATGAAAGCTTTTGGGCTTCTATTGATTTGCATTCTCTGATCAAATGGGTACATCCTGGGCCAAGTTTAGTCAGCTCTTGGGAGAGGAAAAGGAGGTGGACGGGGATGATAGTGTGTGGGTGCTGTGTGTGTAGTTGTGTGGGGTGCGCTCATGTGGGGCTGAAATGCGATATGAAGCCTGTGTCGCATTAGCCTTAACGGGTCGTGTGGCAGATGCACTGGCACCACAGCACAGAAAAGACGAATGGAGGAGCGCTGAAGGAAGATGACTGAAGCAAATCTCCTGACAGACACCCTGATGCAGGAGGAGCATGAGAAGCATTTATCACCATCTCTCTGGAAGTTTTTCTGTGACAGAAACTGAAAATAATGCTTATCACTGCATCTCAGTCACCTTTGTACCCAACACACACACACACACGCCCACCCCAACGCTCACACACATGCACACCATCACACATCCCGTGTCAGTCTCTCATCCCAGAGGGTCATGGTCAAGCTGGCGCTCCTTCTCAACACTGTGTCATGTTGTCTCCCTCCTGCTCTGTAATTTCCTTTTTTTTTCCTTTTTTTTCTCTCCCCCCTCCTCTTCTCTTTCCCAGAAAGTATGCGTCTCCCATCGCTCTAGCAGTCAGTGTCAGCGAGTAAAAACAACCCCATTTTGGTGTCTGACTCCGTCACGGAGTCTTTACGGTGCCTTAAGAATTCCATGAATTCCTACTTTTCCTCCCTCGACTGTGACGCCACCTGAGGGAATGCAACACAGATCATACCAGACACTTCCTGTACACAGGCAGGAGTCATCTTCCTGCTGTTTCAGTTCAGGTAAAACACAGACTTGAGGGCGACACTGAAAAACAAAGCAGTGGATGCAAATGTGGACAAAACATTCTTGCTTTGCACATCCATGACTGTGAATGTACGGGAGAGTGGTAAAATCGGAATAGAGGCAGAAAAAGCAACAGAGGAGAGGAGACAGAGCCAGAGCAGGAATAGTGGAGGGAGTAATGACTATGTCTGCTCAGGACAGACGAGGCGACAGAGGGGGAAGCGTCTCCGATCGTCTCCTCGTGGCTCCTCTTTGGCGTCTGTGATCCTCGGACCCTTCACGCAATCTCTTTTATTACAAGGCTTCCCCTCTCCACACGGGCACCACTACAAAATGGAGCAATTACATTTAATTAGGCTGCAGAGGGTAGCTAGCCTGCCTCAGCCCAAAACCTCAGAGAAGCACAGACTTCAGGTAACACAACGGTCGGGGAGAACTTCAAAGAGATGCAAAATTACAGCGCCATTAGTGGAGCCACCACAGAACTGCTGTGAAGCCAGGGAATCATTTGACCTAGAGAGGCACATTCAAAGGAGTTAAAGTGAAAAGCAGAGCAGGAGAGACAAAAACACATCAACAACAAAGATGAAAGGGCTGAAGGAGTCCTTTTCTAAACATTGTTTTTGTTGGATGGTAGGCTTGAATAACTAAGGAGTCATCTGTATGTCTATTAGTTATACCATAATGCTAGCAGGAAGGAGGTCAAGTATTCAAAAAGGATACAGCTAAAAGGACAGCACAGCTTAACTCAGTTTTAAGACCATGCAAAGACATGGTCTTAAAACCATGTCATTGTCAAAAACATTTGACAATGACAGCCTTGGTCTCCAACAAAAAATAAAAAATATAAAATGAGCAGTCAGACAATCTCCTGTTTGTGTCATTAGTGTCAGCTTGGGTTTGGCTTAATTAGTTAAATTTTTTCTTTTTTACTCATGCAATATATATTTTTCCAGCGTTGAACAGTTGGAGCAAAAATATAAATTGTTTTATGTATCAACATCAATAACATTACTTGAGATACTTACATAACATTTATTTTGGTTATTTAGGCTCAATTAAGATTAAGCCCCAAAATTTAAACCTACAAAAATATGTATTATGATGTTTTTAGCAATTCTGGATCTCACTGACGTTCATTTCACTTTGCCTTCAGAATGTCTCAGAAAATGGGCTGCACAGTGGCGCAGTTGGTAGCACTGTTGCCTTGCAGCAAGAAGGTCCTGGGGGTCTTTCTACATGGAGTTTGCTCCCTTTTACAGTTGACCAGCTGATTTCCTTGCCTCCATTCAATCATTCTTCATTAATTTCTCAGTATTTAAGCTGACCAGTTTCCATTCCTCCTCTCTGGTTCCTTGGGTTACTGTACTTGCCCTGCCTGTCCTCATCACTGTGTGCACCTGTTGTACCAGCTGTAGATCCACACTACCTCACAAACAAATTAGCAAAATTATTTCTAATTAATAAATATCATAATAATGAGAGTAACTAGTAAAGTACTAGTAGTATCTTTTCAACCTTAAAGAGGTGGACACTTCTTTAGTGTTTACATCGAGCCAGGAAACTAGACAAGAAGTCTCATTTTGGTGTCTCTAGTAACACAACAACTAAGATTATTGCACACATGTTTATGTCCTTGGTCGATAATTACACCGCTTCAACTAAGTGGTGTTATTATGGGCTGAACTAGATAAATGAGACAAACAGATATTGCGACATTTCAATGTGACAAAATCTTGTTCCGTGACATTTGGGTTTCACCAGTTTCTCAAATTTTTTAAAGTTAATCCATAGTGGAAAAAAAAGCACAAAGTCGGCCATGTTATTATTTACGAACCAAAGAGAAAGCCAAAATGGAAAGATTTGTGAAAAGCTAAGTACATAACAGAAAGTTACAGTATAACAAATTGCATGTAATCTGTAACTTAAAGGTGCCTTAACATGACTGTATTTATATTTATTGTAAGACAATCAAAAAAAAGTTGACAAATGATTTTCAGAATGCTTAATATGAATTTCAGTATCAACTCAAAGGCTCACCTTTGAACTGCCCTTCCTTCATGAGATTTTTTGTTTTTATGGCAAAATGTTGATCGTGCAAATAGAATTTAGTGCGCATTTGGATCTATGTAAACTGGAGCTAATTTCCATCTCATGTTGGCACAACACCTTAACAAGTCCCACAGCATGGCTTTGATTTTCCACCAATATGGACGCCCTGAACAAGCTGGGGTTGTAGATTTTTTTCACTCTTTCTTCATGGCTGTCACGCTCTGTCTCTCTGCCAGTGAAATGTTCTTTTGCATGTGTTCTTATGTGTATTTTACAGTTAACTGCATCTCCATAAAGAATTAAAGAATAAGTTCTTTTTTTGCCCCACCACAAATTAGTCTCATGCGGAGTCATGATTTACTGTCTCCGTTATAGTAATTATAAGCAGGTCTGTGCTTGAAGACGTTGACCAACTGCTGGAAACTTTGAGAGTTGGCCAGTGGGCCTGTTGTCGCCTGAGCCACTGTGGCTCATGGGATGCAAGGAGCTCTACTTCACTGACTGGGCTCAATGTGACAGCAACAGTTTTTGAATCTATAAAACCTCCAAGATACCTTTTGTTTGTTGTTATGTTGTTCATGGCGCAGTTATGTTTCAGAGTAATGTTACCCATAAAATATAGAAATTAAATAATGATTAAAATAAGTAACTGAGTACTTCAGCAGAAAGTATTATAATCTGTGGAAAACATTCAGGCTTGTAAGCAGTAGGACATTCAAATTAATAGGCTGGGAGACTGAAACTTTTTACGACACACTATACCCTAATAAAACTCAAATGTATCAATAAACATATTCAGAGACCCACATGGTTATTAAATTCATCAAGTAAAACAAATTTTTATTATTTAAGTGATACATTAATACATTGTACACTCCATTAAAAATGGATTGGATTGAACCGTACTCAAAAATATAAATCTCTTTTTTATTGTGTGATGAGAAGAAAAAGGTCATACCGTGATTGGGAATGCAGCAACTTCTTCTTAGAAAGTTTGATTCCTTTTCTTTACTTCCCGTCTGTGGCTGGATCTTCATGACAATACGATAAGACCAAAAGCATTCCATTGTGCATCAGCTGCTATCTCTAACAAGGCCTGCCTCCACTTTAGACAGCACTGCCTCTTTAAAGAGAACTTGAACTAAATTGCAGTGTCTGATGATGGGATCAAAGTGAGTTATCAATCCAGATGCTATTTAGACTGAAGTTCTCTGGCATATCTCTAGTTTTGAGACTCAGACTGTTTGGATTTGCTTATTTATTTGGAAATACAATCATATATCGAGTGGCAGTT
Organism: Girardinus metallicus; assembly: GCA_903067095.1. NCBI lineage: Eukaryota > Metazoa > Chordata > Actinopteri > Cyprinodontiformes > Poeciliidae > Girardinus > Girardinus metallicus. The sequence goes on along the minus strand of CAEGAE010080536.1, from coordinate 108,592 downwards.
CTTCCAGGGCTACTTTCTGTGGACAAGCCATTCCTTCTGCTGTTCAGAATGTGAAAAGAGACATAATTATTTAAATTTTTGGAACAACTACGTTTCTCGACAGATTTTACAAGCCAAGACGGTGTTTTACAGAAACTGGAGTCTGTGTGAAATTATGCTATTCTGTTATTTTTATGTTTGTCTCAACATAACATTGTGTTGATGTCAGAAAAGCAGAAATATTTGGTGTTTTCACAAAAAATATAAATATTTAATGAATATCAAACTAGCCTTTACAAAGTCTATTCAGTGAGTCAGTTCAGTTCCCTACTTTCATTTCCCTTTTTACATCTTGATATGCTAATAAACAATAGAAAACTTGTTTAGAATGGAATTATAATATAAATATAATATAATATGTGTTGCCCCAGCACTGTGACGTCCTGAGTCAAGAGCCATATCACCAACATCAAAAAATGCCACTGCATTCACTCCTCTCCGTTCAGGAGAGGAGTGAATTTTGGTATCACTTAACATCATTATGGGGTATCAGAGTTTAATGGGCAGAAAACAAATGTAAGTAGCACCATTTTCATGGGTAGAAAAATACTAATTTTATTCATTATGATTTAATTTGGTTATTTTGCTTCAGTTGGTAAGTCACATTGCATTCCAATAGAGTACTTTGAAGTTTAGCTTGACAAAAAGTGAAAAGTTCACAGAGAACTAAACCCATTTCCAGTCCTTAGTTTAAACCAGGCAGTGTGCAAGACTTATTTATAAACTAGCAAAATTGCTTCAGACTAAGAAATATTAAAGAAGTGGTAATTACTTTTGGATTTGGGTTTCAACAGTGTGTGTCGAGAGGGCGATATCTCTCAAATGCTACGGTTGAATTGGCATAACTTTCCAAAACAAATATCTGACTTTGCACTTTTTGTGCAGAATCCATTATTTTACTTAAAATTGAAATTGCTAAAACGCCATGCCCGAAGCACAGGAAATGTGCAGATGTTGGCAAACTAGTCTGGCTTGTATAAGATAAGAGGACACTGGAGTGAAACAATGGCGGGAGCAATATCCCTGAGTGCTGACTTTAAATGCAGATATGAGGCATGTGGTGTCCAGCTGTGCTTAGCCTGAGGCAACCCAAAATATTACTCCAATAATAGTTTTCCTGGAGAGCAAGGTTGAACTAATATATTTGGTTGTATGAAGTGACATGGCTAATGTCTGAGATTAGTAAGAGCAATGCAGTGACTCAAAGAAAGCAAATACAAAGTGGATTTATCTCAGGTGATCAAAGATAAGTAAGAAAAAAAAACTATGCAAGTCCTCAGGAGGAATACTTTCTATCATATACTGTCTTAAAAGTATGCAGACTAACCTTTGAATAAAACAATAAACACAGAATTGGTCACTTAGGTGGAACATTTAATAAAATTCAACTAGTCATGTGTGATATATCCCTCTGAATGATCATCCAAAAATTACGATCCAGTTTCTTTCAAAGCTAAACATGTCAGAGTTTATTCTAGCAGCCTTCTTGGACACATGAAAGGTTTCTGAGATATGGGGGCCATAATTTTCTTTAAACTGATGACATAAAAATATTTTCCATTAAAGGAAAAAAAAAAAAACTAATTTAAACAGTATTTTACAAACAACAAATCACAACCCCTCTTCTTCCACTGTCATTTCTCATTTCTTATTATTACAGAGATAAAATAACCTGACTCCTGCTCTCGTTAACAACGTTAACTGGTACGATGGGGGAAAAAAAAAACTGACACATTGCGCAATACATCAATCACAGCTGAGACCACGATGCTTTCAGATCACATCATGTTGCTCCTATAGAGAGTAACATTCACTCAAACCACTCACTATAAAAGATTAGGAACATAGACTCTCTGTGATATTTTACATTTCAAGTCTGGTCATAAACACTCTTCTGGAATTTCAAATATAACACTCTTTTCTGCAGATGTTCTCCTTCTCCATCCAAACAAATGTAAACACATTAGTTAGGACGTTAGGGTTGCTCAGTGAAATAGATGGTAGAAATTTTGCCTCATAAAAAGAAAAGAAAAAAGATCAATTAAGCATACACTTAACTTAGCATTAAACTAGAAGCTTGAAAATGAGACACTAACTTCAATAATAGGAGTAAGATGTATGCACATATTCTACTACAGGACCTATGCTTTGCACAACACAGGAGGACGCCCACTCCTTATTAAACAGACATGCAAAATAAGAATAATGTCATCCAGGGTGGAAGTAACAGTTTTGTATTTGGAGGGGGGATGCATGTGTAGTGGAGCACAACACCCATATCAAGAACTACTGCTGATAAGTATACACAATGTCATTTTAAAAATTCTGCAGGATTTAAACATGTTTCATTGCTGAACCTGACTCGTGTCAAAACACATCAGAGAGACATTGGGAAAAAAGTAGATGGAAAGAAGCACCAATTGGATTTGGAGTGATACTCGATCAGAGGAGGATGAAGGAAATGAATAGTGTCACTGTCACTGATATACTGACTATTAACTCAAGCATATAACCAAAAATATTTTTGCAATTCTGATATTCTCACAGTGTGGACCTAATTTAGGCAGAGAGGGAGAATGCTTACACAGCAGGAAAAAGTCAAAATACAATACATTTTGAAGAAACAAGAAAAAAAGAACTGAAATGCAGGCAAAGTGTCCTGCCCAAGGAAACAACAACTGAGACAAATAGAGTGGGGATTTGAACCAGCAACCCTCCAGATACAGGATGAACTCCTACCATTGTCTCCACTGCCAACTCATTTATATTAATTATTTGGTAAACCGCCACTTGACTCAGTTTCAGCCTTCTTTGGTATATGATTATATTATCTCCCAATTCAAAATGTGCAATGCTCGCACATTTTGAATTTTTTTTGCTAAAGCTCTCAACATTTGTCAAATTGCAATAAGATCTATTGTTCACAAACCTCTTCCTGGTGAGAACAAAATTCTGATTTAGTTTTTTAAAACTTTTCTTTTCTTTTGTTGATTTTGACAGAACTGAGCATTTGAACAAATTTTAAGATCTTTTAAAGATTTTATCCATCATGACCAACAGCCCAGCATCGATGAAAAGCTGCCCCAGGGCATGATGATGGCACCACCGTACTTCACAGTGTATCATTTTCTTTAGTGTATTGAGGGCTTTTGTTTTTTTTTATTTTTCCTTACTTTTCCTTACTTTTTTACGCTTACTTTTGGAGTTGTGCCATATATTTTATAATTTATCACATTATAACACATACTATTACAAAGTTTTCAGTTTCTCAGACTGACCATAAATAACCACAGCTGTGTACAACTGAAGCCTGAATGCAGATGAATAATCAAAATATGCCTTAATAAAGTGCTAGTTTAAGGGTGTGGCCATGACTGGCTAGGTAAAAATACCCTGGCTAACAGTTTTAGTTGGTTTTTGCTGAATAATATTGGTTATATGATACATTAAAGATCGAAAAAGTGTTGAAATTATTTATCTTTATATTTCAAAAGCCTGGTAATTTGTGAACTTTTGTATAAAATGCATACTGGTGAATACAGTGTGTACAAAAGTGGCTGCATGAGTAATTGTTGCAATTACTGATACTAAGTTAAGGGATTCTATACAACTTTTTCTACTAAATCCATTGAAGTAATATTGAAAAAATACATATTGGTCTTCTGCAAGTTGCCTAGTTGGTAGTTTATGTATTTATTAATTTAAATCAACAAAACAAATCTGAATTAAATCACAACCTAATCAACATCTTTGCTGAATTCTGGCTGCACCCTTTAAATTCCTGGCCTGATCGGCCAATTTCAATCGCTACACTTGTTTGTCTCTTACATCAAATAAGTTGCATAACTCTCTCTCTTTCTCACTCTCATAAGGCCTCCTTGTCTTTTTTCTTATTCTTGCTTGTCCTCCTCTCAGTAAATACATCTATTTTGACATGAGTGGCAATTTTCATTGCACTGATTGAAGAGTAAAGCTACTAATGGTCCGCCACACAGACTCCTGCCCTGCCCTGCATTGCTACCTCTCACACTTTGCACCATCAGTCATTTGAAAGAACCTCCCCCATAATCTTAATCCTTCAACTCACAAAACTCCTTAGGACTGAGTCCCTTAGTCCTCTGTGTCTCCTGGAACCTCTTGTTGTTGATATTGGAGACTGTAAGCAAAAGAAAAAAGTCAGACAGTTTTCCATATTAAAAACTGTCACAGAATAATAAAATCAAGGGGCTATTTTTCCTAGAGTGCAACTTTGCGCATAAATCTTCTCATGTCAGCTAATATGAAAACTAGGAGTCCTGAACAACAAACTCAAAAATTCAAGCTTTAATGAGTTGACTGCCAGCAATAACACAAAGAGTCACTTCATTTTCTCCTCACTTAATCTGCCAGTAGCCTGTCGCTTTAATAACACAGTTTAATTGTAATGACTGTGTCTGTTTGTCTTGGGATGAAAGCAGCTCTTGGATAGGAGGGAGGCGGCAGGCCTAAAACCACATCAGCTAGGCCAGGCCGTCATGACGACTCACAGCTCATCAGTTTTAAAGACGACGGGCACCTCTTCAAAGACTGAATCAATTGAAATCTCCCCCCACAGATTAGGACCACTAGTGGCCGAAGGCCGAAGCCTCCAACGACTGAGGATAATCTTAACCTCACCAAAGCCTGAACTAATATGAAGAGAAAACACTAAACTAACCACAGATTGTGTCTAGACAGAGCCTTAATCTGCTCTGATGACTTACTCTAACAGCTTGAAGTTAAGTAGATTGACATCATGAGTCTAGAGTGAAAAAGACACATACAGGCTCTCAGGAAGAACCTAAATGGTTCACACAGCATGTTTAAGCACTTTAAGCGAGTACTGAAAGGAACAGACAGGTGAAAATAAAAACAATGTTCATAATAAACTTAAGCTTAACAAGTCAAGAAGTTTTAGTGATCCATCAAAAATGATTAAACACACTCGTGACTCTGCAGTAATTTTGGCATGTGCTCACTTATATAAAAGATCATTTATTTTCAACATTTAACAAATAAAATGTGAAAGGGGAATATGCATTTTTCTGCCACCCCTCCGAGTAGATGATGTGAAAGATCATCTTTTGCTGCAATTGAAGCAGCAAGTCTCTTGTGGAAAAGGTTATACCAGCTTTGCAGCAGTTGTTAAGTTTTACCATATATTCTTTATTGGATTTAAGGCTGGTCTTTAACTGGGCCATTTCTAACACAATAATATGATTTGATTTAAACCATTCCACCAGAGCTGTATTTTTAAGGTCTTACTGGAAAGTGAACTGCCTCCATTTTCAAGTCTTTACAGCTTCAAAAAGTTGTAAAGACTTGAAGTGCTTTTGGCTCCAAACATCTGCTGAAAAAAAAAACCATCTTCCCATTATGAATCATAGTAAATGATTGTGTGTTCAGGATGATGTGCAGCATTAGTTTTATGCAGAACCAAACAGTTCTGCACAGAAAACATGCAGAACTGTTTGGTCTGCATGTTGACCAAACAATTAACTTTTGGTCAGTTTGTCCCCTGCGTGCTTACAAGTCCCTGAAGTTTGTTTTAGTAATGTAACAAAGTGTGAAAAATCTCAAGAGGTATTTTAGGTTCTCATAATTTTTTTCAAATCTACAATATTTTTCCAGAACTTGTAATCAGTGCAATAAATATTATGCTGTATAATATGCTGTATTTGCATAGATGGACAGAAGACTAGCGACAAAAATAATAATTAGTTTCAAGAGTAATTCCAGACCTCAGGGTTCATGTGATGGTAACACCACATTTGACGAAAGGAGCAAACCAGTAAATCTCTTTTGCATTTTCCACACAGTGATGTTTCTGCATGATGAAAGCGTCCCATAATCCTGTTGGAATGACAGTGGACAAAACATGGATAAGACCGGGGAGGAAATTGCAGTACAAACAGCCTGATGAGTGCCAGAGACACGGCCCAGTGAGAATGGGCTGATCTGTGTTTGCACAGGACCAAAGCATGCAGATTGAAGCTGAAAGCTTTTTTGTGTGTGTGTGTGCGTGTGTGTGTGGGTGTTGAGCAACAAGCTGAGGTTGATGTACAAACAGTGAGCAGGGGCAACAGGTGATTCAGGGGAAGACACTTCTGCAGAAAAGGATTCCCGTGGGATTTGTAGCCAACCATTTTATCTTCAGCCTGTTTCCTCTCACAGATCCCATAGGTGTGACCTGAATGACTTTACCTGAGATCTGTTGTGGATTATTGACAGGCAGGTTCTCACTTAAAATAAACAGTTTTTTCTCCAAGTGAATTGGGCAAGGCACACAATTTGGGAGGCTAATCTTTTCTTCCTCCCAGAAAGCGTCTAATTGCAATTGGCTGGTAAGCCCACACAGAAAGGAATGTAGTTATGAATGATGTGTTTACGCAGGTCTTTTTTCATGTGAAGTGTATGTTTGCGCTCATATTGCATATAATTTTCCCAATAACACTCAGATCTGCTATTGGCTTACCGCAGAGTTAGTTCAGACAAAGTCTCAGGGGATTAACTATTTGTTTCCACGTTTTGTGCAGCTTGAACAGCAATACAATAAACAACAACTCTTAAAGACAGCAAATATCAAACATTTCAAATTTAATTGATGGTTCACTTATCAAATAACTTTATCTCCATTTAGCCATCATTGGAAGTTTAGAGGATTGTAAGAAGTAAAACAGTGCACTTTAACTAGAACATTGAAGTTTTGGGCACTTTATTATTTACTGCATCAGAAATCCATTAAAACAGACAACAGAAATCCATTAAAACAGATGTAGTTGAGAATATAAGAACAAATTATTCCTGTTACCTATGATCTCTCACATGAATTGCATTGATAACCTTCAGACAACTATTCTCACATGTAAAAGTGAGACTGTGAAAGCTGTCTTTCACAGTCTAAATATGGTTAAATACTTTGAAAGAAGGCGTAATTAGCTTTCATTTAAAAATATCTAGTTGATTTTTCCAATATTATGAGGATGACGTGAAGAAAATGTGATTACGTATATTATCATATTTAGCTACTTAATCTAATCACTATGGGTAAAAAGCAGAAACGAAAAAAATATTAATTTAAAATGAATCAGATTTTTTTCTATGCTTTCAAATCAATAAATTACCAATCTACATCCAGCCATTTCTTACACCTAAAATTGAATTGCCATACTTGTCTCAATTCTAAGTCTGTTTTAAAGAAAGTAAAACAATCCACTGATCGCTCACTCTGGCTGCATGTCTAACAAGTCCCTACTGAAGCCATAAATTAAGCTTTGACTGATTATATGAGCAGGAGCTAACAGTATAACATGTGGTCATGTTCAAACATGCCTGAGCTTTGTAGGGACATACACCTGAGCGTGTGAATATCAGAACAGACAAAAAAAAAGCCATTTAGTTCATTTTCAAACCCATTAGCTACTTTTAAAAACATAACTTAAAATAAACCACTTTACTGTAGCCAAGAAATTGGAGCCATCACTTGCGAAAAAGGAGAAGATGCTGGTGGCTCTTTTAACTGTGTAATTTTTACCTGTAAAGTTGGAACTTGGATTTGGTAGTGACATCAAACTCAAGTTTGAAAAGCAGCAGCATTTACTTAATAATATGTTCAGTGTTCAGGCCAATTACTTCTAACAATGCAAGCTAATAACAAAGCAATGTCTTGCAATTTGTACTTTATGTTCACTTAGAGTGGTTTGATAAATATGATTTCACAAGATAAAAATCATCAAAAGTGTAAAAGAAAACCCTCTTATACTGTAGCTGTAATGTCAAGGTAGCAATGATAGATTTTAAGGTCAGGGTTGATGAGAGGTCTGACTTCTTGTCAACATAAGACAAGAAGTCATCTTGTTAGAACATAAATCAATTTTTCTAACTTGATTCTTGGAAGTGTCAACTTCTGAGTGAAAATGGCATTCATAATTCAAACAATCAGGCAGTGCAATATGCACATTTTTATTATTATTTTTCTTCCATTTTAAAACATCCCATCAAATAAGTTGTGTTTAGACTGTACTACTGTTTTAAAGTGTCCGTCAGTGGTGATACTAGGAAAAGTTGGGATTTACTGAAGAGGTACTTGTTATAAATAGTTAGGGAACCACCATGTTAAGTTAATCGTTCTTTGCAAAGAACAATTCATCTAGAAGACTGAGCTTTATTTCAGGGTGATCCAAATACTAGGAGAAAGGTTGTAGACAACAAAGCCATCTGAAGAATTAAGGAAAAGCAAACACAACTGCAAAGCAAGACAACAACATTTGAGAAGGCACCAATTGTTATTCATTGTGGCATCACAAACAAACTGCATTCATTCATTTCTCACATGTTGTATAATACTCATTTTCCTAGGTGCAACTGGGATCTAAGCATATTGAAAAACCATATTAAATGAATGATAAAAACATGTTGATATGAACAGCAGGCTTGAATAAATAATCAGAGATCAGTTGTAATTGGCGGACACTGTCTATTCCCATGCTCACAATTTACCTAGAAAAACAGCCATGGCTAAATCAGTGGCGCCATAGCCACAGAAGCAGGTAGTAATAAGGCTCTGGATGGTGGCCCATAGATGTGTTAGCTGATGTGTTACTCAGAGGGCCCCAGTGAAAAGACCCCAGGCGCCTATCCCTGTGCCTGTCTCCACAGCCCTAAGCGACCATTAGGCTTGATTTAAAGGGCAAGACATTTAGGCTGCTGTCATCTTGTGTCAGTTCACCACAGGGACTGCATCGTGGTTAAACAGGCTCGTAAATAAGCACCACAGGCACACAGGCAGGGAGCTGGGCTGCGGCGTTGCTGCCGCTGGTGGTGGGGTATAGTTAACCGCAGTTTTGGACCAAAACTCTTTTCAGCTCCCCTCTTCCCTACACCACTGGCAGCTCTGTGATTACCAGACCTAACCTTCAGCTTCATAAGTTATCTGCTAGAATGACAGCTCCCCATGCATCTGATATGACCCAGTCTTGCTTTTTCCTCTTCATCTCCCCCAGACACAGCCACAGACCTCACATCTGCCTCACACCGTCCTTTGGCTCTGCTCTCAGGCAACACCGCCGCTGCGGTGGTGGAGACAGAAGTGATGGAAAAACTGAGGGCGTCTTTCTGAGCAACGCTGGGGTTCCTTCACTCTTCCCCTCCCCTTCTCTGTTCCTCACCCTCTCTGTCTCTCTCCTGTCTGTCTTCAGATGGAGTGTGGACCACACAGATGTTCCAAACCACATCCAAGCAGTCTGGCTGTGATGAGCACATTTGCACACACAGTGTAAGCTAACAATCTTCCAACAGCTAAAATGTGTCTGGCGATGGCCTAGCACTAATCTTTGTTTAAGACAACGACCATTAGAACTGAACTTAGAGCTGCTTACGTAACTCCTGCAGAATTACTGGGAGTCGTGCACATATAACAGCAAACTATTACATAGACTACAGGATGAGCTGTTGCTTTGGAAACAGGGAGAACAATTTAATACCTCAGAACTGGCTGATGAAAACTCTCGGCTGTCATCAGTAATGTTTTGATCGTCAGAAGTAAGACTGAGTCTAACACTGTTTGCAGAAAGGCTTGTGCCTGAAATCACTAAAGAAATGAGGGTAAAAAGAAAGAAAGCCGTGGATTAGGAATGCATTACTGTCAGGAACAGCTTAAATGGTGTGATTCAGTCAAACTCCACTAAATATAAAAGGAATTTAATAAGAGTTACTGAATGCCACGTCCTCTTTGAGTAATCAGCCATTTTTACCAGCCTTGCAGGCATCAATGCAAGTATGTCTCAGCCCCTATCATTTAAAGCAGCTACTGTTTTAATGCACCAAAAACTAGTCAAACCCCTCAATTACTCTTCATGTGAATACTCTATGTGTGTGTGTGTTGTGTATGAGTCTGTGCAAAAGTGTGTGTGTGGTGCACATTGCTGAAGTCTGTGGTTTGGTATGGTTTGGCGGGTGTGGGAAAGTGTGGTTGCAGCTACATTCACACAAATAGCGGTTTGCTGTGTGAGCAGACAGTGAAATACTCTGTTTAAGACGACAACAACACAGCACCGTACCTCAGGGCTTGCCAGTGTCCAAACCACACAATGTTTAAATCATTTTGGCTTAATTGCTTTTTAACAAGGCTCCCTACTGCGTTGACATTATACATTAACACTGTGGGTGCTGAAAGCTCGCAGTCTGACAAGTTTGGCCAAGTACAGATGTGCCAAAGTCACAACAACAAAAGGAACGCTTTTCATAAATGAAAAGGATTCCACAATGTGATGTTATGAGAATTTACAAGAAATGCAGCAAAACAATGTTTGAAAACAGCTTTATGCCCAATTTTATGTGAAAATTGTTTTAAAAACAAGTCCTTAATGAATATCTATGACTGTTCAGCATTCAGAGTGACTCAGGTCAATGTACATGCCTCACAAAAGCATTGTTAAGTTCACAGTTTAATTATCACATGTTGCTACTTAAAAACCTCAAACTTCAATAGAATTTACTGGAATTTGTTTGAAACAACATAAAGTAGTGCATAATTATGTGGCAAAAGGAAAATGATAAATGTTTTTTTTTTATTATTATTATTTCTCAAGAACAAAAATCTAAAAAAATTTTCAAAAATGTGCATTTATTAACTAAAAGTCTTCAAAGTCTCCTAATTTTCTAAAAGAGTTCATTGTGGTGGAATTTGATGTCAGCATTAACACAACTGTTATAAGAAGACCAAAAATTGGTAAAACAGCATCATACAGACCACAGTAGAACACAGCAGAAAGATCAGTGCTGAAGTTGTGGAGAAGACTAAAGCAGGGTTAGGTTATAAAACCGTAACCTCAACTTTGAATATCTGAGAAAGTACTGTTTGAACATCTTGAAACCTATCAAACCCACCTAAATCAGAAGGCAAGGAAAGGCTAAACTTAAGAAGAAAACAGACAAACATCTTGAGGAACTGCAAGAATCCAAAAAATCCACTTTATGGAAAAGTGGCAATACTGTTGAATTGTGAAATATAAGCCATAAGAAATCTGATTTGCAGTTTTTCACAAGCCATGTGAGAGACATATCAAGTAGTAGGAGAAAGAATGAGACCAACATGCAAAATTTTATGTGAGGCAAAATGTATCACCTTACCACTCCCCACTATGACACAGAGTGGTGGCAGCATCAAGCTGCCTGTGTTTTTTTTTTTTTTTTTTTTTTTCTAAAGGGATAGAGTAATGGTAAGAGTCCATAGAAAGTTTGATTGAGCTAAATGCGGAACAATCCTAGATCAAAACTGTTAGAGGTTGCAAATGGCTAGAGAGGAGGGTGGAGGTTGACCTCCCCCCACCTCCAACATAACAACAGCCCTATACATACAGCCAGAACTTCATCTAGATGAAAGCAGGTCCATGTGTTAGAATTCGCTATATAGTACAGATCTAAATCCAATGGAGAAGTTATAGTAAAACTTAAAAAGTGCCTGACTAAGCCATTGGCAATCTTGAGCTATTTTGCAAAGAATGAGCAAAAATTTCACCTCTTCACAGTGATGCACTACTTTGTGTATGCTCATCATCTTAGAGCCAAAAAATTTAAAAAATACATCGATATTTGTAACTCTAACATCAGAATGTGTAAAGGAAAAGGTATGAATAATTGCAAGTCACTGTATATAGAATGAGATTGGATGTGAGCATTAAAGCGGCGCAGGATATATGGTACTAACATGGGACTACCAGCCACACACCCCTTCATTAGCAGAGCCAGACAGTGTGGAGCGTGTACTTTACAGCACACCTAACATTTCAGCTAGAATATAACCCTTGGGTGAGATGTCAGAGAACTGGGCTCAGCGAGCAATGGCATGTGTGCATATGGGAGTGTGTTTATGTGAGACCTCTCTGTCAGTTAAACCTTACTTTAGGTTTTGAGTTCATTTCTAAAATAACAATGTGCAGCACAGAAATTATAAAGCACTCAAGATGTACAATATATAGTTAAGAAAGCCCAAATGGATCTGAGAGGACATGGATGGCAGCAAGTCAGAGGGCGCACGCTCAGCACACGTGCGGCAGTCGATGAAGATTTAGAAATGTCAAAGCAAAACAGTCGGAGACATCCTAATATCCTTGAATTAGTATGGAAGCTGGTCCCCAGATAGCTCCGACTGCGGTCATCGGGCGCCTGTTTTGGGACAGGCGCAGTCTTAAATAGCTGCAGGAAATGAGAAGATGATGATGGACTTCTACTCACTGCCTGAGCATGGCTCTATAAAAAGAGGAGTGTTGTGTTGTTTTCAACATAGTAAGCAAAAAATATGAAAATAATTGGTTTAAGCCAATTAGAGCGGAATACTATCCTTCACAATGTTATTTTTATAGGAACAGGGTATAAAATATTTTACTCTTATGCTGATGTCTAACTTTTTAAATTTGCTAACTGGCAGGCAGGAAAGAGATTTAATAAATCTACAGTAGAACCTCTCAACACAGACACAACAAAATACCAAAACGAGTCTGCATATTTTCTGTTTTCACAGAGCAAAACTAGCTAAATCATAAGCCAATCTGCAATATGTCTAAATTGTGTATATTGCAGCAGGCATGAATACAATCTTCAGACTCCTCATCACTTCATTTAAATGCCTATTTCAGAGGTACACTTCATCTCAGTTGTTGGTATCAGGCGCCATCTTGTGGTTGTGCATGCATTGCAGCTAGTAAAAACGCTTCATAAATAAAAAAAAAACAAACAAAAAAAAAAACTTTCATGTCAGTCAGGTGGGACTTCTTTTGCTTCTTCTCGTTTTGTTTTATTTTATGGTCTTTTCAAATATTTACTTGGTATGTATATTTTAATCCCTTCAATGCATCTCAGAAATGTAATGCAGAGTAAAAACATTAAAATAAGACAGCCTAGCTCACAGTGATGCTGCTCAAAAACAAATGACCCCATATTTCTAAGCCACCTCAGTATTCATTATAATCTCTCTTTTCAGTTTTGCAAATTCTTCATGTGACAATCAAATGCTGTGTTAATGTATTCTGCATGAGTGACAGACAGAAGTACCCAGTAACTGGCACATAATGCCTGAAGTCTCAACAGAATGTAAAATAATTATCATTAGCTTAATGCTATACATCAAGAAAAAGCAACAACAGCTTTTGACACACTGCAGGTTTCAAATGTTCAACTGTTCAATTTATATCTGCTGGTTAGCATCTCATGAGGCGTTCTTGTTTCTTCTTTCTGGGTGGCATTAACTCCTTGGAAGGCTTCATTTCAGTCGTGGACTGCAGGTTCAATTTTGATGTTTTAAGAAGGAAGCATTTTGTGTAAATTTAGACAGGAAAATTTTAAAGAGGCACATAAACTGCATCCCATGGTTCATCCCAAAATACATCGAGTCTGGCAAAGCATATGCTTCTAACTTATTGTGACCAATACTTATTTCAGAGTGCATCTTCAAGTCTGTTCTGTAGAGAAAAAAATATGATTTCCACCATTTGTGTCATAAAATAAGTCAAAATCATTCAATAATCTGTTTTAAATTTGAAGAAAACCATATTTTTACACCTTTTACATTGGTATCAGTGGGTTGCTAATATTGCCATGTAACCCTAAAGCATACATTTTATTAATGTAGACATATTTTCAGAAACGTGACATTAAGTGGACCCGTTAGATCAATGGCTTTCAAAGTTTCTGAAAGAAAATAGCACAATTGAAAACTAATTTTATTGATTTTAGTCAGAATGAAGACTGAAAAGTTAAAACCTTTAATAAAAAAATATATATCAGAAAGTATTAGTATTATGGAAGAGATTTTTACCAAATCTCTGTTGCATCTTAAGAATTTGCATCAAATACTTAAGATGCAAATACATCTTAAGTATTTGCATTTATTCATTGCTTGAAAAAAACAAAATACTTGAATTTTATAAAGATATGCAAAACGGCTTGCTTTCACATATTTTATGCAAAGTTTGCAGATTTGAAAGAAATTTACCATTTCAAAATTAGCTAGCTAGCTGGAAATTTGCTATCTACTAGCTGTCATCTTTTGACACAAGTAAATGTGACAGAATGAATCTTGTTCACTTTAAAAAAAGAGGACAACTTCAAAGCTAAAGTAGCAGCAAAGATCCTCAGTTCACACTTCTAATGTTTATGAAAAAAAATTGACCTGGAGCAGATGGTGCAGCCTGTCTTTGATAACACTACAGTACAGCACCCTCTAATGTTACTCCACTGAAATAACCAACCTGCAACCAGCCTCAGTCTGCCCTGCAGCACTAAAATATCCCCATCTGCCAGTCTGCTGGCTGCAGGGCAGTTCGGATCTAATCCAGTTGGTAAAGTCGGAGATCACAGAGACAGAGAGAGAGAGAGAAAAAAGAAACACAATGACATAGACGGTTCTTCTCCTGCGCAGCCGCTCTGATGTATTCTCAAAGTCTCTTAATTTTTTGGTCAGAATTTTGTGTAGCAGAGAGACACAGGGAATCATTCATTTCACATTCTCATGCTGCCATTTTTCCTTTTAAATGCTTACGCAGTAAAGTAGCTTCCTTTATTTCAGAGTCAGGCTTTGGACAAAATGGAAGAAAAAAACCCTCCAGGTCTGAGCTTGCAAAAAGCGATGGTGACGGATAGGTATTATGAGGAGTTTCCTTCTGCCTCCTTTTGGGATTTGTGATAATCTCTTTCAAACTGAGTCATAGGTAGATTACCGTACAACTTGTTGTAGGTCAGGATATCCTAAGTACATACATATACACACACACATTGAGTCATCTTCTCTTCACGCTAACCAATGCCTAGATATTTTTTGTATTTTAAGATCTGCTTGATGTCTTAAAATGATTCATGACTATGAAATTCTTCTCAGTCCCTCATATGGAGAATCTTATTTTATATTAGCGATGAAAAAAAATAAGCCCTTAACAAAACTTTCATGATGGAGAAAGAATAGAATGTTTTCCCTTTATTCGCTACATATTGCAGTTTAAATGTTCTCACATCAAAAGTAATAAGGGGAAAGAAATACCTACAGTCCCAGCAGGGTATCATCATTCTTCTGGGCTGTTTCATATCAGACTAATCTGACTCCTGTGTATTTGAGAAAAAAAAGAATAATCTTAATTCTGGCTGGCTATTAAGCCCATGTCCTGGTTTTACTTTCACTATGATTTAATGACAAATGCTCTTGTAAAGTTGCCCCAACATCTAGCTATTGCCAGCTTGTATGTTAACAAATCAGAGGCTAAATGACTACGCACTGTCATTCGCATTCCTGTGAAGCCGCTCCAAAGAGGCATCAGACATGTGACTGAATGGATGCTTTGGGTCTTTGCTGGTTTAACAGGTCATTCAGAGGTCCTCCAAAGTCCAAATTAGAATAAGAAATTTATAGATGGAGCATGACCCTGGTGTAGCTTTGCTCATTGGATACATATCATTACTATCTTAGCAAGCTCCCCAGTGAATGAAGAATCACAAGCCATAAAAATCTTTAAAGTTTATGAATCACAGCAGAATTTTTGTCAAGATTTATCTCCACAGGGATATTGCAGAAGATGGTTTCACATTAACACAAACTGCAGCTGAAGTTGTTGTGAAGGATGCATGAATATATTTTAATCAACCCTAGGGTAAAGATTATATACTGAAGGTACAGAGAAATCACTTGCCCCTTCTGCGATTAGTTGATAATTTAAGTTTTTACATATCATGTTCCACTGAAAAGCCAAAAATTGCTTGTGGCAATATCAATTTAAAATGAGCAAAGGAGAGAGTTTTTAATGTGTGCACCACATTATCACAATGGAAAAAAAGGCACTGCATCTGTTTTATCTGGACTGAATTAAATAAAGCTTTCCGTTTCTTCACAGATGTCAAAATGGACACAAAACAAATTTAAAACATTTGGTCATCAATGTTCTCTAGCTAATGCATTTGCAAATCCACCACTGATGATCTTGATCTTACTTTCATTTATAAAATATACTCATGTTTTACTATGACTAGGTTTTCAGGCAGACCATGAAAACAAAAATCAGATCAGACTTAAGAGCGTACTATGTAAATATAAAAAAAATAAACGAATCAAACTACTTATGCCAGATGCAATATATAAAGGAGGAGGACCAAAAGCAAAGCAAAATTTGACAGTAGAAAATTCATTTGTGGCAATTAGGGGTGTCCATTTCATCCATTTCAGTTGAATCCACATTGTCAATTATGGAAATTAGTAGTGGGGTCATTTAGTAACTGAGCAACTTTTTCCTTGGTGAGGAGATCGCAACATTCTACTGGGTGTCTGTGAGAAAGTGGATGAAGTGCAGTAGTAGCTACTTTACTAACTAAAACAATGGTAACAACGGTGGTAGTTGTTCCGCTGGTAATTGGTGGGTTGCTGCTTCGAGAACCCACTCTGTTTGTCTCGGTTGTTCTTGCTTAATAGCAAATGTCCTCTTCACCCACCCTGCCTGCTGGTGGGTCAGACCACCAGTGGCACCGCTGGATGGCAGCCTTGTTTCTGTCAGACTTTCCCAGGACGGCTGTGGCTACAATCCAGCAGCTTACCACCATCAGTGTGTGAATGGGTGATTGACTGAATGTAGTGTGAAGTGCTTTTGGGGTCATCTGGATGTGATAAATTGCTATACAAGTACAGGACATTTACCTTTTAAAACTGATGAGGCATAAAATCTGTGCATTATCTTTTATAACTCTTAAAGCACAATTTGCAGTTACACTTGAAATTTGAAAACATGTTTCAGGTAGATGCACATAGAAAATGTCCAATTATATTTAATTTGAATTTAAAAAAGATTATTTATGAATAATTCAAAGAATAACGTGATTTTACAAAAAATACTTTACCTGAAAGGCCAACTTTGTGAGGCGTCTGTATGAGTCAATTTCTGTTCCAGCGTGAAAACTTACTCCTGCTGACATATTGAAGACTCTTTTTAAAATTTTTCAATCTGGCATTCAGCCTCTGATCCTTTTTATTGAGCAACATTCTGCAGTCTGCAATTTTGACTGGTATTTTTAAGGTTTTGATTGACTGCAGGAAACCTTTATTTGAATGTCATTACGCACATGTGTTATATGGTGTTCTGAAAACTAGAAGAGACAGTTGGCCTCTGAATGCCAAAATATTTCTGTTTCAGCGTTTTTCTTCAGATAATTGTATGATGAAAAAATAATTTTTCCTTTCAGCCAGCTTATGAGGTGAGGAAGTGAACTTAATATTGGAACTTCCAGACATGTTTCAGATGTGTAGCACATTTTTTATGGGAATGCTTGGTGACCTTTCATTGAACAATCTTCATTCTGTTGGGAACAACATTATAACTGCACTTTTTACTTCAAACATAATGTTCGTGCAGCTGTTAAAGATAAGAAGATCTACTTTAGTTTGTGAATAACTTTTAGCATTTTCTTTTTAGGTCATTTTTACATAAAGTGCAGCACAAAATTGGAGAACTGATGCTTGCTTGCAATTATTACTCTCTAAACAAAGAAACAGATCAGAGATTTATTGTTGAATGCGACACCAATTTTGGTGTTCCATACTCATGACAAGAACAGAGTGAATCTGCATCATGTAAAGGGATTGAAAATACCACATTCTATAAGTACAAATGCAGATATAAAAACACTATGACCATACTGCCACAATTCACTGTTGAAAGTCAGCGATGGCAGTCATGTTTATATATTTATTCTTTAAGATCATATGGTAGATTTTTCATCTCTCTTGGATATAAAATAGACAAAAATAATTTACTATATTGCTCAGAAATTTTTAAAAACATTTCTAAGTGATCACGACATTAAATAATCAGCAACATTCTGGAGTTTTTGCAAGTAAAACACAAATAGCAAAATATGTTGATTTTTATCATAGACTACATAATTACGAGTTCTTTGATCACCAATATTTATCTGTAAATGTCTTCAGCAACACTTTGGAATGACCAGAAATCTCTCATGTTTAACGATTAAAACAAGAATAACAACAAACAACTCTGTTTAACAAAAAGGGCCATTCAGTGTTTTCAAGAGATGAGATTAGAGTCGAGCCTGATTCACATAAAATTCTCAGTTTGCTGGAGGCATTCATTGCCTTTATCTACTATAGCCCTGCCAGTAATAAAAATCTGGTACTAGTAATCTCTGTCTTACATTTCTCTCAATAAAATATGATTATATGTGCAACCACCTGTCAGTGATTGGAGCTTTACTAGCTGAGGCACACATTTCAAGTTAATTTTCTTAACAATATGTGTAAAAACAAGAAAAAATTAACAAAAGGGGATTTCACTTTGTAAATGACCAGTCATAGTTTTGTCATAGGTATGTGCAAATTGTTCCAGGGTCCCATCCACAGTTCTTCTTCATCTGATATTGTGCGGTCACTGTGTTGTGACTCCAATGTCTCCCTACTACCGTTGTGGTTGTCGACAAATGTCTCTTGCTCCCCGCTGACACACTGCCCGCTGTCAGTTATGGCCTTGGTAATACTGGCTTTGGATCCAAAGGTTTTTAGACTTGTAATGGTGGATCCCAAAGAGCCACAAGAGGACAGAGTGTTGAGGTTTACGTCCTTGTTAGAATGTAAACCCGAGCTCGTTCCGTCCTCTGTGTTGTTTTCTATAGCCTCGTTGTCTACAGTAGGAGGGGGTTCCTCATGAGTCACACCTAATTTGTCGAGTTTTTTGAAATGCTTACTTAGTCGGCACGGAGAGCCCATTTTTAGGTTGTTCAGATGGGCTGGCCTCCTGGTTCGGACGATAGTGCCATTCTGCGCGAGGTAGATATTCCCATTGATGTTGCTGTGACTGTTGGGCAGTCTATTCTGTTGACTCTCTGTAGTGCTTTCCTCTCCAGTAGAGCTGGACTCGTTCTCCCGATCAACCACAAGTTTGATCCGTTTCTTTCTTCCAGGCTGTGAAAAAGAAAATTAAAAGGTCAAAGTCAATACATTGCTTTTTTTGATTTTTGGAAGATAAAGCAAGTTGTGGTTAAAGCAAAGTCAAAAAGAATTAAAAAAATGCAGGCGTAGAAATCAAGTTTTCACAGCACAGCAATCAATCAAAAAAGCTTAGACTCTTTATTGAGGCTTTATGTTTTCACTTAGGTTGAAAAGTATGTGAAAGTATAAGTAAACATGGGGTGGTATGATAATCTTGGTTTTATGCTTAAACTGAGAACAAAAAATGGATAACAGTTTCATTTATTGTAAAACAGAAAATAAAACAAATTTCCTTGCAATTGTTAAATTATTACCATTAAATAATCATGGAATCACTAAATATGTCAACACTGTAAGCATGGAAAAAACAGCCAGCTGATTGATAATGTGCAATAAAAGATCACAAGGCTGGTTGGATCTACTTTTCACATGCACACAAAATTTTTGGCAAAAAAAAAAAAAACGCATGTCAGAATGGGGATTTTAAAAAAGCTCAGTTTTCGGTGTGAATAGGGTATGTGGAGAAAAGCTAAAAAACAAACAAAAAAACAACACAACTGATTTTTAATTTTAGCATCATAACAGTGAAGAGGTTTTTGCGTCCTCCCCTTCTATATGCAGTGGAATAGATAGACTGGATATTTCTTGAAGCAGATTTTTTTCTCCTGAGTAAAGAACACATGTTCTCTTACTATACAGCATCATGCAAAAGTTAAAGAGCATATTAAGAAAACATCTGCCAGTTTACAGTGAGAAACCATTTTTCAGTTAAGCAAAATATTAACATTCAGGGAAAACTGATAAAAAAAGAACATGTAAAATTATACTGCAGAAATAGCACTACAATACTGTACAAAAAAAGCAAAATCATGAAAAGCACACAGAGAACATCAAAGAGAGAAAAAATGTCAACGCTAGAAAAAGGAGAGTCAGACTCAGATAATGTGCAGCAGGAAACCAGCTTTTCGCCTACTCAGGGAAAATGAGAAAAAGCAGACATTTGAAACAGTCTGTAGAAGCAAGCAATATTTTTTCACTCCCATGCAAAGGTAATTGATTTTATTCACTCTTACTTCACAGGGACAATAAATCTCGCTAGAAGGCCGTTGAGCTCCCTTCAGATTCTGAATCACCATCTGATGTTTCTTTAGTGCCTTCTGAGCCTTTTGATGCACTGACTGAAGATTTATCAGAGGAAATGGCATCCTCATCCACTTCAGTGATAGGGGACAGGCCTCCGTATGTATCATCAGAGGTGCTTCTGATCTCAGGACTATAGGTCTGACCACGGTAAGGAGCAGAAGGTCCTGGGCCTTCAGAAACTACACTAGATCTTCTTGATGATGATTCATCGCTGACCTCACTCGCAGAGTCTTTGCTCTCATCAGCAGTCCCAGATTCTTCCTCATCATCCTCCTCCTCCTCCTCACTCTCCTCTGTGATTGCATCCTCTGAACCATGGCTCAGGACAGACTTTCGGGAACGTCGACTTCCACCAGTGGACTGGGAGCCAGCTGAACTCCCCTCACTTCCAAAGGAATGCTGACTGCCAGATGAAGATCTTTTACTCAGCTCTGAACCAGATGTTTTTTTCTTGCTGGACCCCCAAGATGAAGACCGTTCACTTCCTGACCCTGATCCCGATTCTGCGTCACTAGCTGTTCCTGTCCCTGACTCAGCTTCACTGAGTTCTTCGCTAGACTTCTCTGAGGATGCTCTTGATGAGCTGGCTCTCTGTATGGATCTCGCACTTGATCTAGAGGAAGATCTA
Organism: Girardinus metallicus; assembly: GCA_903067095.1. Taxonomy (NCBI): domain Eukaryota; kingdom Metazoa; phylum Chordata; class Actinopteri; order Cyprinodontiformes; family Poeciliidae; genus Girardinus; species Girardinus metallicus. The sequence goes on along the minus strand of CAEGAE010080536.1, from coordinate 87,794 downwards.
CCACTTCTGTCACTACCACTGCCACTCTCACTTGCACTTTCACTACCTTTACTGCCAGTCCCACTAACAGTAGCAGAAGCACTGCTCCTTCTGCTGGCCTCAGTAGCTGAAGATCTTATAGAAGTGCGTGCAGAAGACCCACTTTCTCTAGTGCTTTCAGACACCTCTTCTTCCCCAGACTCTTCATCTGAGTCTTTTTCTGTTGCTGAATCCCTTTCTGTACTCGTTTCCTTTTCTGTTGCTGTTCCTGACTCTGTTTCCTTGTCAGAGCTGGACTCTTCATCAGACTCTGACTCTTTCTCCGTTTCTGACTCTTTCTCTGTAGCCGCAGACTTCTCAGACACCGATTCCTTTTCTGACTCTGACTCTCCCTCAGTCTCTGATTCTTTTTCACTGCCCGAGTCCTTCTCCGTTTCCTCGTCCTCTTCAGATTTGGACTTACTTTCCTCATCAGAATCACCTGGCTCTTCATCAGGATCTTCCTCTGAGTCCACAGTGCTTTCATTTGTGTCATCTCTGTCCAAGTCAACTTTAAGATAATCTCTGTCAATACTACTTTTCTCAGAAGATTCTTCATCAGAGTCTTTCTCCTTACTGCTTCCACTTGCAACTCCTTCTGGCTCACTTTCGGTCACACTAATAGACACTTTAGACTTCCTTTCATCCTCGCTGGCTGCCTGTGAAGCTTCCTCATCTTTCTCACTGCCTGTGGCTGAGCCATGACTCACACTACTCTGTGACTTCCTCCTGACCTGCAACTTGTTGCCAATGGTAATTCTCTTTAAAACTTTGCTAAGCCGGCTGCGAGCATCCGACTTGCTATCTATTGGCCCAATAACTGCCGGTCTGTCCGTAAGACTTTCCTGGCTGTCAATACGGCGGGCTGACATCAGTTTGGCATAATCCTTGTCCTTCTTTCCAGTGCCAAACATCTTGAGCATTTTGGCTTTCTTCCATGGAGATGGGCCAGGACGGCCAGCATCAGATGGTTGCTCTTCTCCCTTGCCGGCTGCCAGGAGTTTGCTGAGTTTCATGACAGACTTCAGTCTCTTGGCAGCCTTAGAAGGTTCACCTTCCTCTGCTGCCTGAGGTTGCACTATTTCATCCTCTGCTGGCAAGTCCCTAAAGGCAACTCTCTTCGGTGGACCTCTACCTCTCATGGCGCCCCGGCCTCTGCCACGGCCCTAAGACAATCATATTTTATTTAGGAGTCTTTGTAATGATATAACCAGGGTATTGTTGTGTCACACACTGTATAGAATTTAAATGATACCTCACTGCATATTAGTGGTCGTTTTTGCTAATACCATTAGTATTTAAAATATACAATATACAATTCAAGGATCTGTAATACCTCTGGGCCATGTGGACTGTAGTAATACCCATCATCCTCCATGATCACTTCACCATATTCATCATACATGGGTGATATCAGCCTCCTCCGACTCCCATACTGAGGAAAGTCATATCTGAGAAAAACAAATGTACATAAATATATGTATTAAATAATGCTCTGCATTGCATTGAATCCTTGCTTATTTAACCATTCCTTTAACAAACCATATGCAGAAATATCAGCACACAACTTGAAAATGGTAACCACAAAGTTCAATGTATTTTATTTTTTATGTCACAGAAACAACACAATGTACCCTAAGGCATAACTTTGACGAAGAAAGGAAGCGATGAGTAGTTTTAACAATTTTCCAAATAAAATTCGGAAGAGTCTAGCGTGCATATATATTCAGCCTCCTAACTCAGTGTGGGTGTGGGATATTAATAAGCCACCAGAGGGGAAGAATGATATAAAGCCAATGCACTGAGTGGTTTAGCTAATTTGACAACAACACAAAATAACTGCGGGTAGGTCACAGTGTTTCAATTGGAGCCCCTTCTTACATAACATTTTTATAATATCTAGTAATCCATGATTAAACGATTAAACAGCAAGATTAAAATACATCATTAAATTAGTGACTGGGTTGAATGACAAATAGTCATTTAATTTAACTAGTATGTTTCTTGAAATACACATCTGCAATCTGCATTGCACTGCAATAAATTGATTAACTTATCCACGTTTTTTTTCTAAATGTTGTAATGCAGGGCAATGTAAAAGAAGAGCAAAAGAAGATTAAATATATTGTTAGAATTTCATCAATGTGTGCAAAGATTCTTTATATAAATTATTTTCTGTTGGATTCTTTCTGCAAAAACCATGCTCCAAGAAACCATAAAATTTTATGACATAGCTTTTAGGCCTCTACCCAATCCCTAAAAGTTGAAATACTGCTTTCTTCAGTGGCACTGCAATAAATTCTGTTTACATTTTCAGAATTATTAAAAATATAATGACGTTAAATCCACACTCCTAAAGACCCCATAAAATGAATTTTATCAGCAGAACCCAATGGGTAAAAACAGCTACAAATCTGACTCTAAGGAATCTACATATAAATAATTCGAATAAAAAGTAAAATATGAGTATATTGCATATATTGTGCTTAACTTCGGGAACATTCTGCATCACATTACATTTAACATAGTAGATTTTCAGCAGATAAACCTATGCATGACTGTAATTTCCCATTTTTAGTTGATGTTTAAGATATTTAATATCCAAAATTAAGGAAAGGACTCGTGGAAAACAGGCCACAGGCCGCCTGTGTTTATACAACCCTCTCAATATTTCATGTTCCCTGTGAAACCCAAACTGCTGATTGCTGGATTAAAAGCTTATGCAGTAGGTAAGTGTGCCCTGCATTGCAAAAATAAAAACATCAAAGGGTCCACTTTCATTTACTGTCATTTGTAGTTTTTACAATAAACATGAGGTCATACCACTGGATACATGCAGTGACAATTCCTCGTAAATGGATGCCAGTGTGATTTAGACACAATAATTAGGATTACTAAAGGTGACTTGTAAAATAAGCTGGAGAGTAATGACATTGAGAATCACCATAAGCATAATTTAGATCTCCTCTCTTTGATCTAAGCTTGTAATGAGCAAAAGTTCCTCCCTGTTCTGATAAAACTGCAATGTAATTCCCAAAGTGGCGCAAGTCAGCTGCGACAGGAGCAGGAGTTCCTAATGAATAACAATTTCTCTGCAGCAGCTTCGCCTCCAATTGACATGCTTTTCCTCTTCAGGCCATATGGGTCATGTAAGACGCAAGCCAAAACAACCTGAATACAATAAAATAAAAGATGCTTTCAGAGGTGTGAAGACAGCATCCAGTTAAACAATCTTGTTTGGTTGGAGAAGCGTTTGATATGCAAGTTCTGGGGGTATGGAATGCGAAAGTGGGATGACATGAACCACTCTTTTGGAAAACGTGTGAAAATAATCCCCATGTCTCCAAGAAAGACCTTACCAGGAAGAAACTTTGAGAACATTGTTAAATGAACTAAAACAGTACAGTCAATGCTCACCCTTGGTCATAATTATAATAGTCCTGTGCGTAATAGTCTTGGCCTGGGTCAATGCCCGACTCCATGGAGAGTTCCTGTGTTTCAGAGAGGCAGACACAGAAATTACTCAGCATTCTTTAGCTAGAGAGCTGGGAGAGAAGGAGGAGCTCAGTAAAGAGTGAGTATACAACAGAAGGAATGCAGTTCCTATGAATTAGGGAAAGCAGGGGAGTTTCTACCTCTGGTCTCAGAAGAGATGGCCTCAGCAGTTGTTGTTGCTGCTAAAGGTTAGTGCAGAGAAAGGGTAAGGCAATGAAAGTGAGGCATAGCCAGGAAAGAGACAAAGGCATGACAAATTTCCAGTTTGTAATGAAAAGTCAGAAAGTCCTTTTCATCTTTGTTTACACATAGGCTTATTTTGTAAACCACTGTGGATAAAGGTAAAAACACTAATAAAATAGAAAGGAATGAAAAGAAATATTGTCATTAAGCAATGTGATAGGAAATTGGACAGAAATTAACAGCTTGACATTAGATACATTAAATCCCTTAAACAATAAAAATCAATATACATTTTGAACCTTGATATATTGTTAGGTTTCTAATTAGCTTTTTTTTTTACAATCAAATATGCTTTCCCACCTATTGTTTAACACAACTGAAATCTGGTACTTTAAATTAATTTAGTTATGTTTTATACAGTAACAACACCATCAAATGAATTGCATGCAAGGAGATTGGGATATAATTCACCACCAGTCACCATTAGAACAAAACTGCTTACCTTTCTGCCAGGGCCACGCCTCCTGGGCAGCACAGAAAAAAAAATAAAATAAATAAGACATCTCAGTATTGGGTGGCAGCAAGATTTAAAGTGCTTTTAAATATGAAATTCTAAGTCTACATCACTAGTGTATTTATTTTCTGCAGACCAGTAAGGAAGTTGCAGCTTTACTTACTGTGCATTTTCATCAGTTTAATGAGAGTTGCAGATATTGTTTTCAAAAGGTTGCAGAGTTGTGATGCTGATAAAAGCAGTTTTTTTTTCAACATCACTATCTCAATTAAAAAGAGAGAAAGAAAGATGCAGTGAATGCAAACATCAAAACAGAAAGGAGGATGTAAAGGGAAACTCAGTGTTTAAATGGTCATAGTGGGGGACTCTGCTGGCAGGCATAACAGAGACAATACAATAAGACTGTTTGTGGTCAGAGCTATTAAGTTTTTGATTTATATTATGATACTACCAAAAGCAACAACAAAGCCTCTCTAGGACTCTTTTATCACAAACATCACCTGTTATTTTTTCACGTTAACTTGAAGCGAGTAGATCTTCAAAAGTCTATCAAACAAAAAATAATAAACATTTCAATGCTGCTTTTGAGAACAATGGGCATCTGCAGTGGCATTAAATAAAGTCACAGGAAAATAGGGAGTAAACAAGTCCCTCCATTCAAACCTCCAGCTTGTCAGGGCAAATAAATAATGATCACTTTCATGCTCTTGGATATATAGCCAAGCAATGATGCGAGATTCCTCAGGAGAGCTGTAATCTGTTGTTATGGGCAGCGACCATGGGGCAGGGACAGGGCACAGCCATATGCCACACCTCCCAGGCACAGCTGATGATGGGAATGGGATCTGATTGATGACCTGTTCGCTTGGCTGCTACCAGTTGCTGCTTCATGCTACATGAAGAAAAATAACCCAGTGAACAGCCTTAGGGGGTCTGCACACAAAGAGACTTGGAGGAAGACAATAAAGAACCGCACAGAGTTAAGAATGTTGACCTAAGAACCACATTGAGACAATAAATTTGAAATTATTAGATTATATTCTACTGTAAAGTTCACAAATGAGGAAGTTAATAAGTCTTGTTAAGTTAGTTTCTTTATAAAAGTAAATCATTTAGCAAAATTAAGTAAAGTGCTGGCAGTGGAGCTGCCTGTGGTTACATGCCACACCTCCCAGGCACAGCTGACTTTTCTCTGGCTATACGAGTTTATTAGACAAACAAGTTTCAAATAACAGACCACCAAAGATTAGAAAACCAAAAACATGGGGAGAATGTGGTAGTCTTTTGAACCAAGTTGGTTTGAAAGACCAACAGATGAAACTGAAACTATCAAACCATGCCAAATTTTGCCCACAAGAAGGAACCTGGGGGCAGTTGTGGCCACCCTTAAAAAATTGCTGGCTGCTCCACTGGCTCCCTCAGACAAGGCCAAATGCCCTCTTAAACAATGGAATGGGCATGGTGTCATTTTGACTGTTTTGCAAAATGACACCAGTGGCAAAGTGAAAAAAAACAAACGACAAAAAAAAAAATTGCCTGGTGGTTCCTGAATTTTCCTAAAAATTGTCAATTTGAATAGAAATAGAATACATGTAGTCTGCTAAGAACAAATGAATGGTGCCAACAGGGAGATCAGCCTATTGGCGCCAGTGGAAAATAAAGGATGGGACTGTGTGGACATTTGTTGAGCCTGCTGAACATCCAGCGGGCTGCCACCTTTCCTCCCTCCCAGCTGAATGGAAAAGAGAAAAGGTGGCAGAATCAAAATATCCACATGAAAGCTGGCTGGCCTACACCGTAGGCAAAGTGAAAAATCAATAGTTGCATTCACAGCTTCCCTGTACCCTCCCTGATGCTAAAGCACATCAGGGAGGGCACTGTGGTTGAGATGCATCAAAATATTATGACTGTTTTTGTGTTAAATGATGTAAGATGTCCTTGAGTGCGAAGAAAGGCACATAGAAATAAAATTAAATGTATTGATAGTATTATTATTACTGTTATTAACTTCATGGTGACAGCTCAAGTCACATGCCGAACTGAAAGGATTCAATGGCCTCTTGTATATCCAAGGAACACAGGGAACAAAATGTGGACAAGGGCAGTCTTTGGTTGGAAAAGTAGAGCTTCCAGTTCTTTCAAAGAAATGTTATCCTGAAATAGATTGAGATCAATAGATTTCTTCTTTTTGCCAAGAATGAAACCTGATGTGCATAACTTTTGCAAGCAGACTTGAACAGCTGTGTAGAGACAACTAGAACTTCATCCTCACCACCTCATCACCTTGACGCTCACATGCCATTCCCACAGGTGTCCACTAGGTGGCACATAAAGCGAGCCTTTGGAAGTGCTTTCAGTACCCTTCAGTACAGATACAGCAGCAAGTCTTAAGTGTTGCTCAAATCCTACCTTCCAAACAGGAGCTATGATCACTACCTCTTCCATTGGGAAGGATTGGTGACAACTTCCTGTGGGCTTTGGAACACGTCATGTGGTTATGAATTGTTAGTGGACACAGTTTCAAGTTTATATCATACAAAGCGAAAAAGCTGGAGGAGTTACCAAAGAAATTTAAGTATGGTCCTTGGGGTGGTGCTAAGGTGGTGCCATCCATCTACCACACTAATGTGTTGTGCAATGGTAATTAATGATGTACCAAAAATTTTGTGCAAATGTGGTGGAGATGTATGAGGGAGATGTAGCTGTAAAGGTTTTATCATATAGTCACTGTTCTCCAAAACGCACCTTATGGTAGCATGCTAATATTGGTTATGTTGTCACACAAAACACAACTTCAATTGATCCTTTGCAATTCATAATTCTGAAAAAAATTTTTTAATGGATTTAAAAAAAACCTATACTTTTCTAGATCAGTTAAAAATAATCAATTATGACCAAAAGGAATTAAAAAATGATGACAGAATGCTAAAACATACTATCCATTACGATTCGCTCCACTTTCAGGTTGACAGAGACAGCATGTGAGCTGATAGCCTCTTTAAAAAAGAGATTACCCCATGTAGTGAACACGGAATGCAGAATTAGCCAGGCTTTGATCTGCCCATCAGGGGTAACATGTGATGAATCAAACATTACATTGGTCTGGATGTGAGGTATGCTAAGTCCATTTGCCTCAGGGCATCACAGATGAAACAAAAACACAAAAAGTAAGTGGGAGAAAATAAAAAGCGGAGAAAGTAAATAGGCAGAGTGCAAAAAGGTTGAAATTTAGAACAACTCAACTGCATAAAAAATATTTTAAAAATCTAGTAGGGACTGCTGGAAACCAAAAACAAAGATTACCTAGAAGAAGCCAAGGATTCAAGAGCATTAGAGAGCTAACTGCGAAGAGAGTCGAGGGTAAGTAAAGGAGAAAAACTCAAACAGTCAGAGGGTCACAAGAATAGGAGAGGAAAAAAGGAGGGAAGCACTTGTTGATAGTCCCAGAGGCAATGGCCTTGAATAACAATTGATTAGGTCTCCAATTAGCCTTTTTTTCCACTGAGCTAACATAATAGTTACTACTTTTTCAAGCTGAGAGGCTGAGATCTCCAAGGGAATGTGAAACAAAAATTTGTATCCACACAAGTAGACATATTTCCACATTGTTTGTGTACATTATCCAGTGTTGTTGCCCATGAGACACTATTTATTACACAGATTCCCACATCTCTGCAGTTTATAATCTTTCATTCCTGTATCTATTTTGAAGCAGCTGCAGATAATTACATACTCCAAGTGTCTTCAGGGACACCATCGCATCTTTCTGAATGTGGTTAAGTAAAAATATGTGACAAACCTTAATGAATCTATGACCTATTTTACAACTTGGCATACTCTTAGGGTAATTAAGAGAAAACAGATGAAATATAGTAATAGTGTAAAGGACAAAATTAGTTATAAATTTCTATAGGAGGCATTATTTAAATTTCTAACATAAAATTGCAGTGTCAAGAAATATACATGAGAAATGGGAGCTTTGAGCAGCTTGCTAGGGCCTACCCTAGAGCTTAAATAATATAAAGTAACAAAATGTAGCTCTGAAATATTAATACTAAGATGGATAAATGAAAAAACACCTTTCTAAGACCACAACCTAGATAATATGTTAATGCCAGTTTATTTTTAACACTAATATCAAAAACTTTCAAAAAAATGTAACATTTTCATTTTGCTTTAGAATGTCTCTTGCAAGCTTTCAAGCATATTAAACAGGTAGTTCAGCAAGTTTGTTAACATGTTCATGGCAAGCTGCTAAAATTTGTTAAGCACACAAAAAATAAGTAAAAAAAAAACATTTTTTTTCTAAAAAACTGTCAATTGTTTAAAATATTAGACATGAGTCAGATACTGCACATAATAATCCATAAAAACAATATAAAAATGACAGGCATAGAGATGCAGATGTGAAAGAAGATATGAAAATAATAATAATAATAAAAAAAACTAGAAAACTGTGGACTGAGAAGAATTGAGTTCACTGAGTTCTGCAGGATCGGGGCTGTTTGTGTTCAGTTGGCTGGTTGGCTGAAACTCCTTTGCACTGTCTGATTTACTTGCTCCATTTTCAGCACAGTTCAAACTTGTTGAATCAGTTTGAATTTCACAGCTGGTGTCGATTTGTTTTGGCGAGCTCTGCTCATCACCTGGATCAGAGCTTTGCCATTTGTTAGCACCGTCTGATTCCTCAGTCGTTTGTGGCTTCTTGTTGAACTTGGGCACCTTGCAGTTTTTGTCCACTTGGCTATAAAGGTTGGCAACAGATCGCTCGATGTCAGCCAGATTCTGGATGTTTTTTAGGATTCCTTTCAGCTCCTTTTTCCCAATATTGTTTCCTGATGAGGTTAGAGGAGGAGGGTATTTTCGCTCTGACACTGGACGAAGAGAGGATAAAGGTGGTAGAGAGGTCGGGACAAACTGGATCACTGGTCGTGGCTGGTTGCTAGTAGGTGAGGGAGGAGGAAGTGGTGGGGGAGGTGGGGGAGCAACTGGCTTTCTAAAAGAAGGAGGCGACAAGGGATTAGTATTCTGAGGTTCATCAAAGTGGGGAAAGGAAGGTGGATTGGAGCAAATAGATGGTGGAGGAGATGAGGGTGGAGAGGATGGAGGAGATGTGAGTGGGGATGGTGGTCGCGAATGTTGAGGAGGAGGGGGTGGTGGATTTTCTGGTGGATCCGGTATGATTTCGACAGTGATCTGACAGGGCTGCACTGTCATGTAGCTGGAGATGCTTGAGCTGAACTTTCTCAGAACAGGCGGCGTTGGTCTCTGGTTTGATGGAGACCATGAATCATTTTTCTGCGTAATGATAATGCTTGGGGGCACATCTCTGCCAACACTCATGGGGCTATGAGGGTTATCCAAGATGGAGAACAGAGTTTCTGAGGTCAGCTCCAGCACGTCATCACTGTCCATATCTCTGATAAGGATGGAAGAAAGGGAGCCAATCGAGTCTCTGTTTTGCTTATGTTCTTGAAAAGCTTGCTGTTCAAACTGCCTGGCCTGCTCACGAACTGATAACTTAGACTCCATGCTGTCACTCAGGTATAGTCTATCCACACTCTTGAGATTTTGCTGGCCTCTAATGTCTGCTTGGAGAAGCTGCAGCTCCCATGCATTTTGGTCCATAAGACCTTGCCTTCTTGACACTTCGTAGCCATGCAGCCCTCCGTGAATGCGAGCAGGCATTGACCAGGCACACCCTGACCCGGCAGAATGGGAGGGAGAAAAGGCAAACCAGTTTTCATTTGAATTCCTCTCCCTTGCAAAAAGTACAGGGCTGCTGAGTGGGCTGCTGTCATCATACACAGGGTTGTGGGTGGTGAGTGGATTTCCATCAGAGAGATAAGTTACGTTGCTCTCTGATTTGGGCAAGTTGACAAGAAGTGCTCCGTTGCTGTGGGCTGCAATGGTGCGACAGGTGAGGGTGCTAAAAGTCCTCTGATGGTTGGTTTCCTCAGTGGCAGACTTTTTAGCCCTATCCCAGCAGAAGGTGAAGGTGAAAAGAAAAAAATAACTTAAAAGGTGAAAAACAGTGGTGGAGGGGTGAGAATGCAGAAAATTTTTGAGAAGAATAAAGCAGAAGTGCTAATCAGACTAAGCTCATTAGTATTGTGACAGATTTTAAAAGCAAATCATCTTGCTATAAAAGTCTAAGTTCACAAATACAACTGGTCAACTCAACTGGGCTATTGCCGTCTGCACCTTCTTCAAAGTTACCAAGGCAACTTGTCTACCTATGATAACCAAGGTAGCCAAGGTTGGCTGCTTTTCTGTGTAAAGAGGACCTGTTATGCTTCCTTGAACATTGCTAGGATCAGTGGGCTATAAAAAAATATCTACATTAGAATCTTTGCAAAAAAATATTCTTAGATAATGAGATTTCAGTCTGGTCAGTTCTGCCTACTTTGAACTCCTTTCATAATGAGCTGTTTTAGGGCCTCTTGTTCCTAGGTGCTGCTAGGTACCACCACCCCGCAACTCAATATTTACACTCAGAGGGCTACAGACAGATGTTCAACTATACAACCTTTAACCGAGTCGAACCTAAAGGCAGAAGAAGTAGACACACCCAACAAGAATGGTAAGTAAACAACAGAACACTTGTCTTTTCCAGCAGACATTAAAAACTAGCTAACATGCTGGAGATCCATTTGGGTTTTTAGGTAACAGAGCAGTGCCTCTTGTTAGTATTTGAAATGGCTCATTTTCAAGACATCATGACTGTCTAGAAAACTGGAAATATAAAATAGTAGGTGCGCATAGTAGGTCCACCTTGCCCTTCTGACCAACACCAACAGGCAAGGTGGGTAAATTCTCCTGCCCAGGGACACAAACAACAGGAGTGGATGGACCAGGAATCGAACCATTGATACACTGATTGCAGGGTGAACTCCTTTTGCCATCGCCACCATTACTATGTGAGAAGGATAGCAATGGTGTGTGCCATGTAATACAAATACATGGCACGCTTTTGCCATCCCATTAAAGTAAGATGAAGTTTGTGGCTGTGATGTGACAACATGTGAAAAATCGTGTATGCTTTTGCCCTGTAATTTAGTTTTAGTCTGACGAGGTAAAATCGTCAAAAATATTCAAAATATTTTATAATATTAAGACTCAAACACACTGGGTTTTGCTAGAAATAGCCAATGAAGAACAAATCCATACATTTGCATTTTTAGAATCAGTCACAACACAAGGATATATGGAGAAATATGAATATAAGGAAGTTACATAAAACAAAAGAGAGTGGTATAATTGGATGGGAGAGAGGATGGATGTCTTTAGAAGTGCACTACTACATCTAATAAAGCACATTCTGGTTCTCTTGACATAAACAAAAAAATAAAACACCAAGTCTAAAAAATACCAACACAAAACTGTTGCACTCCTTGAAACTACCACTCCTTCACAAAGCTCATTTAACACTGACGTAAAAAGCATTCAGTGTTAACAGAAGAAGCCCGGTATTAAGATAACCTCTGCACCAAAACATATTCATACATTTTTCAATATGCATATCATTAGCTAAAGCTATAGGCGACAGTGGAGAAGTGGGAGCAGCTGTTAAGTGGTAATTACTCACAATATTCATAAAGCTCACATGGGAGGATTACTTACTGCAGTCTGAATCCAGAGAGACAAGAAATGATGGGAATACAAAAATAGACAGATGGTAAGAAGACTAATACACAAATGTGAGAGGTGTTGATGATGAAATGAGGGTACTCAAAAAAAGGTGTGGGGATATAGCACATCTCTGCATAAAGCCTCATTAGTAGTGAGGTTTGTTTGACTTAGACATAAAGAACATATAAGACTTTATTTTTTCTTTTGTTTCTGAAACATATTAGAAAAAAACTCCAGAAATGAATGGCAATATCTCAAAAGCCTTTCCTTGTTTACTATAAGTAAACTTTATGTTTTTTAAAGACAAATAGTAGCATTACTGCCAGAATTATTTCAGTCTACTGCACATACAAACATCTACATTCGGCGCACATGTGAACTCGAACAGCAAGTATTAACACTGCATTATACCCTCACAGCCGTGTTTTACTGTGGGAAATTCAATTTTGCTGATGGCATAGTACTCTGGACACACATGGAAGCTAAGTAAGCAGTTGAAGTACTGTGTGTATTAATCAAAGGAAGGTTTATTGTAATTTATGAACTCAGATACTCTTACCTTGAGAGAGGGTTTTGCAAAAATGCATACACAGTCATATTAGAAATACATACATAAGCTATTTTGTTTTATCGCCAGATGTTCTGTGGCATACGGTGCTGGATATGTCAAGTAGAGAACTTTGATAAGAAGACAAACGGCACAGGGGTTCAGTGATGCAAAGAGGCATCTACTATTATGTCATGGGCAGCAGTGATATTTCTCAGGTTAACATCTAGAATTACCAGCAACATTATTTAGAAGAATGCACTAATGCTGAGAATCTGAAACTGCAGTTGCAAAAAGCAGTAAGGAAAAAGCCAAGACAACAGCAGAAGCATTCATTTCAGAGCAACGCCTCTGATCCAAACCTCAGTGGAAGAAAATCTGCACAGCTAGATAAAGGACCTGCACATCACTGTAGTTAGTGGGATGTGTGGGACAAGTGACAGACACCAAAGGGACATAACTCACATGCTGCTGTCGCCCAACTCCTCGTAGAGGTTAGCAGTAGGGGCAGCGGCTGGAGCTGTTTTCCCTCCCGGTGGCAAAGCCATCTGGATCCTGGCAGTTTTGGCACACTCTGCTTGCCGCCTACGCAAAGTGTTTACATCCACACAAAGAAGGATAAGCAATTCGCATTGTAATGCAGAACAGAAAGACACAACCTGGAACAAGTAAAACACAAAAATTCTTTGCCTTCTTCATATTGATCTTACTTAAGATAAGATTTTTGTAAGTCTCAGTCAGTTAATGTAGACCTTTTTTTATTCCTATTAAGGTTGTATTGATGTAATTTTAAGATTTATGTGAATTATACAAAAATTATTTTATATTTATAATTTCTCAAAGAGAAAAAAAAATCAGCACATTTCCCAAGCTAAGAATTTTTACTATGTTACACTGAAGATACACTCAATGACCTGACTGCTCTCAAGCAGAAGTTATATTAGTTGCACACATCTGATTGAACGAAATATATATAGAAATATAGTTATCAAACACTATCTGAATAAATACTATCTGAATAATTATCACAGTATAAAAATTTTACTTACAGGGGGAAAAACATTATGAATCATAACTTGGGTTCAAATCTTTGGCATGTGAGCTGTCACTGAACTCTCTAAAGTCTCACATTACTTATTCTTATTTCTTTTTGAAGAATTTGCTAAGCTGGTACTTGTATATCTCTAAAGCTACACATTTAAAATCACCAGAACTTTCATAAATCAAATGCGGTTTTGGTGAATCAGTGATGTTACAGACACCTTAATAGACCCATTGGTGTCCTGTTTGTTGCTCAGCTGCCAGGAATAAACAGTTTCCATTTTCGGGATCCACTTTTTACCCCATCAGCAATAATGCATGTTATTGACAGGTTTTAAGGACTATGGTTGTATTAAGAGAGATTTCTGGAATGCCTAGTGTGACAACTAATGATCATTTTCTTTTAAGTCAATGCAAATCTCGCTTTGAAATTAAAATTTATTGCACTGACATTTAGGAAAGACACTAACACAAGCATATATTGAGAAGAGTCAGTGTATATTTTCTTTACTTATATCTGGAAAAATACCATAGTACCACAGTTTATTTTCCCCTCATATGACTTTAACTTCCTATTTGTTTTCCCAGAAGCTACAGTGTTTCTATTTTCTCACACTTTCAGATACATTTATATGTTGAACCTAAATAGGTTCGACAGCTCTTTCACTATTTACCAGGGCATGCATTTAGTCACAAGAAAAATATTGCTAAGTGGAACTATCCGTCTGAGAACACAACAATAGATACAATGTTAGAATGCTTTAAATCATAAGCAGTGATGATAAATCTCTTCCCAGACCTTTTGGGTGGAAAATCTCTTCCATATTCATGACTACTGTGTGTGCTTTTTAGAAGCAATTTTTTATTTTAAAAGAACAAAAGAGAAAAACGTTGCGGTACACGCAGTTAGGCATAAATGATATGTCAGATCAACTATTTCCAACAGAACAATCACGTGTGTTGGCTTTGGGTTCATTTTTTATTTGAATTTTATCAGATTTTCTGCATGAGAAGAACTGTTCTGCCAAATTACCAACCCAGCCTGTGATCCACAAGTTGAGTCAGTGTTGCTTCATGTCGTCATGTCAGCAACTTTACAGAAAGGTGGCATTATTGGGGAAACATTTTTTTTTCATGACACAGTTGCAATATTTGGTCTAGCTTAAAAAATGAAGAAGAGTGGAGAAAGAAACCTAAATTTCTATAACACACTGAAAAGTGAAATTAAAAATATTACTTACTCTTTGAATCTGATGAAAGTTTCCAAGAAGCAGAGAAAAAGATGAGTTAGATAAAAAGACAAGTTAGATAGAATTATATACTTTTGAATCACAAATAAAATCATGCTGAATTTATGTGCGTAATGTTTTCATAGGTAATTTTTATGTGAAGTAGTTTAAAAAAAAAAAAGCAATAAAGACCAACAATTAAAGAAAAAAAAGGACCCAAATTGATGTAAGCCATTAGCCCTGCTTGGATGACTGCAGGGCTCCCAGCTAATGCTCATTTGTGAAGTGAATCTTGTATGCTTCATATTGCTTATTAAAAACAAAATTCAATTATCCCACATGAGTAAGCAAATTGATGATGTAAGTATTATAGTGATTTCCAGATTTATGCAACATCGAATTATGTTGACAAACATCAATGAGAAAATTACATTGTAATGTCATCACCTACAAAGTGCCATCTGCCATGACAGTTTGCATTTCATCTCTAATGTCGCCATCAACAGCTTTCGGATGTGTTTGGTGCATTCATTCGGATGTGGACAACCAATCCACCCATCTGCCGTGAATAAACATTTGCCACACATAATCTTTTGAAGCATATCAACTTCTACAAAGAGAAGGAATGTCGCTCTTGCAAAAATTACAGCACATCTACTTCACCAATGTGGATGCCGTTTCAAAAAAAAAAAAAAAATGCAAAAAAATGCAGCAAACTCTTGCATATTGTAGCACAGCCTGGAAAATAAGGGGTGCAATGCCCATTGTACGTGTGCGTTGGGTAGAGTTGATTAAGTAGAGGAAAGATGAGCTGCGACAATAACAATTGGCTGTAGATGTTTGTCGCAAATGAGTGCTAATTAATCAGCTTTCACAGAGCATGAGCAGGAGATTAGCCCAGCAGAGTGCGCAGTCAGCATGTCTGATGAAAGATACATAATCAGAGAGAGAAAGCAAGAGTGCTAGAGGTGGCATTGAAGTGAGAGGTGCTTCCCCTTTATCATCAACATTTCAAAAGTACTCTTTTCAATAAATTTGTGTTTTTTCCTGGCTTTCCCTCAACAGCCTACAGGGTGTAGGATGTTAAAAGCACATTGAAACAGCAATTATAAATATCTGACTTGTCTGCACAAGGCAGACCCTTTGGCAAAAACTGCAAAATGGTATCTCCCAAGATAGTTAACAGCCTTAACTGTTATAAATTTTCTTGTGAAATTCCTTCAAAAAAGATTGCTATAAGTTTGTCTATTCATTTCACAAAATCAAGAATTGTGACTGACGAATAGGCACTAACTGTTTGTAGGTGACCATGACAATGAGGATGGCAGGAATGCAGCAGAGGATGATGATGATGGCCAGGGCCAGAAGCGCTCCCTCTGTGTAGCCCACAGCTTGAGCAGCCTTCTTCACACTGGCCACAATGTCTGGTGAGCGGATCTCAAGGATGCGGCCACCCTCGCCCACATGTGGCTGGACCTCTTTATTGATCTCCAGTACATTGCCGTCAAGAAACCTGGAGACAGAGAAATCATGACAGGGAAAACAAGATTATTTATTGTACTCAACCAAATAAACAGCATTTCTTTGTGTATTCAAGTCTATACACAAAGAAATGCTGTTTATTTCTTCGCTCTTCACACAGTTGTTAACATAAGAGACTTACACATTTGGTTTTACACCCACTTTTAAAATTTCTAGATGGCCGATGTCAGTACATAGCAGACTAACCACACAATAATTGTTGTAATTAATGGAGAAGAGTCAAGTTACATGAAAGGATCGTTCTTTGAAGAAAGTATTAAATTTTTCTCTTACTCAGGATCTGCAGATCCTAACAGTTAGTGCCTTGCTTTTTTTTTTTTACAATCACATTTTGTAAAAGGAATACAATTATCCATTTATTCATCGTCTACACATCCTTGCGGAGTTTCAGGTGGGCAGGTGTCCATTTCCAGCAGTTCTTGAGCAAGAGATGGGCTACACCCCTGACAGCTGGTCAGTCCATCACAGGGAGTGCAACCAAATTATGCACAATATTAATAGTGAAGCAAATATGAAAAAAAAACAAACAAAAAAAACAACCAACTCATAAAACCTGACTCCAAAAAGAACAAACTTAGAGAATGTCAGAAGTAACCATAGAAATCCGCTGGTCAGAAACTTAAAAGTCAAATCTTCTTCCAATCAATGAACACTATAGCTAAACACTACCAAGCTTTACTGACAGCAGCCTTTACAGTGAGGAAGTCATAACAGTCATTATTGGTGATATGTAATAACTCAGAGGAAGGAGAAGTGATGCTATTGTAAAAGAAGCTGTGTTTGTTATGGATGCTAGGTGTTAAATTAGGCTGTTACTATAGAGAGCTAGACAGGTGCTGGACATTTCACTTATTCACCATGTTGTTTCATACCCAGACTTTTTGGATCCAAAAAGTCTGGGTATGACAGAAGGAACCCTCCATCAAATAACTTTGTGCCTCCCTTAGAGATGTTTTTGTCATGCTGTAGAAAGACTGAAGAGATCTAACTCATCATAACAAGATGTCTGACAGTAAAGCAGTTCTGTTTTAATCTTTTGAGCTTTCAGCCCGTTTGTTCTCGAACACAATGTATTGGAGGTGTTGGCAGCCTCTGGAAATATTTGACCTAAGAGAAGAGTCTGCACGTTCTAGAAAATAGCCATAGAAAAGGATCTTTACAGTAATTACAGTAAGTTTAAAAGAAAAGAAAAAAAAAGAGAGTAAGATTTACAATAAGTCTGACTTTATTTTAAGTTAGTTAAACCATACTTTACTGCAACTCTCCAATCCTGCACATTATCTCTGGTTTTAATATAAGTGATAATGACCATTTACTGATTAGTAGCTTGACAAGAAGAAAGGCAGAAGGAAAAGGGGAAGACATAAAGTAAAGGAATTAAACCCATTGAGCTCCAGACGACCACTGGTAGAACAGCTGATTTACCACTGAGCCACACAGGACAGAGTACATACAGTTGCTACAGAGAAACAGAGGGTAGTCAAAATTGATATTAGAAGATCAAAGTTTTCTAAAAAAACTTAAAATTGTAAATTGAGCAAATGATTATGACTGATGCACTTCTAGAAATTAATACACAAAATCCCTAGATTTTTAGAAAAAAAAAATTTTCTTTCTTTCTCAAATTTTAATGTCAGTAACACTGACATTTGATATTATGATAACAACATAAAAGTTAACTGTTAATTTGATCAGATATTAAATATTAAAATATTTACATGAGCCGAATTTAATATCCATGGTGATTGTGTCTATCAGGCCATGGTGATTCACTTCAGTTTTATTAGACATGTAGCCCAATCAGCATCTATATTGTAGTAGAAATATCATGTTGTTAAAGATGCAAAAACATAATAGCTTTCAAACATCCTCCACCACAAAGAAGCACCCATGGTGCCATGTTCAATTACTGTCATTTCTCTTTTTACATAGGTGGATAAATAGGTCGAGATGAAGGCCATTAACTGGTCTGTGGCAATAAATCCTGTAGAGAGCTGAAATGGTTGTGAGTGTTGCATTCAAGGTGGAACAGGGACAGGCTGTAATACAATACTCGTCTTTCTCCTTCTGTGACAAAGTCACAGCCATATAACATGCAATTACCCCTCAGCACTGTCAGACATGTGTTGCATGCATAAATAGCTTTTCATTTTGAATCTATATGGGTTTCTGGTTGTATTTAAAAGAAAGAGATGCTTATAAAACAGCACTAATGTATTAAAACTACCTACAATCTTTTTTTATTGGCTTCGCCGCCATTGCAACTGATAGTATGGCAAATGCCAAAAAAGCAGTTTACAAAACACAAGTAATACCCTTCACTTGGCTCAAAATCTTGACTTGTCTCTAGTGCTCCTTAGATTGTGAAAAGCTCTCATTTATTTTTCAAAGATCTGTAAATTGTACATGACTATAAAATGTTTAAATGAACTTAATTTTTTTGTCTCAAAGGTGAAAGATGGCTGGCTTCCTTCAGCATGAAAAAAGGAATGACAATTAGAAATATACATCAATAGTATTAAACTGATCAATATGAGTTATGCAGTAAACTAAAATATCAGTTTCATGTGTAAGTGCTGTGTGACTACTTCAAGATGAATACATTATATTGTAAAATTCCAAAATACATTAAACCTTAGAATAAAAGATTAGTCACTGAAAATCTTAGTGACAAAGTTTCTGACACTGAGAGTTTTATTAAATCACTGAAAAAGTTAAATATTGGAAGTCAAGGTGTCACAATCCTGATCACCTAATTAGCTTGAAGCACCTGCAAAGATTTTCTGAGCCTCCAAATGGTCTTTTAGTCTGGGTCTGTTGGTTACACATTTATGGAGAAGACTGCTGATGTGACATGTCCAGAAAACAGGAATCGGTACCCTTGGCAAGGAAGGAAAGTCACAAGACTGCAAAATAACTATTTCATTCACAGAATGCTGTATCCAAGCATATTAGAAAGCTGAGTGGGGTAGGAAAAGACACAGTGAGGATAATCTGTCAAGCAAAATCCATTCAAGAATTTGAGGGAACTTCATAAAGGGAGAATGAGGTAGGAGTTAGCAGATCAAGAGCCAATACACCGAATCAAATCCTTGCCGGACCCAGAGACATCAGAGGTGTGTGGGCTGAAGGAACAAAGAAATGGGCTGTTTCTCAGTGTTCTACAATACTCTTTTCAGATGAAAATAAAGTTTGTATTCAATAAAAAAAATCAAGATCCCGGGTTCTGGAGGAATATTGGAAAAGCACGGAATCCACGTTCTATGAAGTTCAGCTTGAAACTTTTACTATCAGTGATGTTTTGGGTCGCCACATCATCTGCTGGTGTTTTCTGAAGTCCACAGTCAACACAGCCTTGTATCTGTCATGATTTTTCTGTTCCCTGCCATGTTTTGAAGTGCTTCACTGCTTGTCCCACTCCTGCTGATTAGTTCATTGCTTTTTCCTGTGCAGATGTCTATCTAAACACCTGCTCCTCAGTCACTCAGTGCAATATTGTCTGTCTTCATCCAAGTCAATGCCTTCAAGCATTCCTGTCCCATGTTTTTTCTTTTTTTTGGTCAGAAAGCCTGTTTTCAGGCTCTTTATCACCATCTTGTGTATGCTCCTTGTCTGTACTGTGAGTGACACTGATTTTGGCACTGAAAATTGTTTCATGTACCTGAAAGCTGATTATGGCCTCACAGATTTTCAAATCTAAGGAGGAGTGCCAAGGAAACCATCTTTACCAAGTAAAGATTTTCTTCTTGCTTTTGCAATATACCAAGTTTGTTGCCTACACTACTCACCTGCTTGTTTGTTCCACAGAGTTTTACCAGATAGCAGATCCGGCGGACAAGTTGCTAATCATCTTACACATTTCTATTATTATCAATACGTTTATTTAACCATTCCTGGATTACCTGAGCCTGAATTCCTGTACCAGTAGGACCAGGAACTAGTCCTATTGGAAAATAGGTGAGAACAAGCGTTTAGACACCCCTGAGTGGTTGTGGTGGGAGATCAATATTTCTCAAGCAAGCATTAAAGAATAAAAGAGAAATTTATGATGAAAGAATAAAATTATTACATGATATGAAGTCAAAACAGTCAATTTTACATCATACCTCACTTTAAAATATACCTTTTTCAATTATCTTATGTAATATTCCATTTTTGAGACACTGATATTTGGAGTTTTGTTGGCTTTAAGACACAATCATCAAAATAAGAATAAACAGTATTTGACCCTATATGCAAGGAATCTGAAAAAAAAAAAAACTTTTTAAATGTACCAATATGGCCTATGATTTTACAGAAAAAGGGGAATTATATTAAAAAGCTGAATCATTCATGATAGAGGCCATTATTTACAGTTCAAATGGTGTCTAGTCGAATGGTAAATGGTAAATGGCCTGTAAGTGTATCGCATTTGATCAAATCCAGAGGACCCCAAAGCAGTTCACACTACATTCAGTCATTCACATACACATTTACATGCTGTTTCTTCTACTAACTCCTGAAAGTATAAGGAAGCAGTTAGCTTTCAAAGATTGCAAGACTCAGAAATAATTTGACACCCTCCTTAATTAATTTTCTATGGGAATTTCTTTAGAGCTAAAAAAAAAAATATGTACAAAGCTAAACATCAAAACCTATAGCACACATACATAGAAGGAGCTCACTGTTGTAAGTGCAGAGTGGATAAAATAACACAAATTCAAATCTACTCAATTTATTTACCACACCATTTAACAACAAATTTCATCTCAAGATATTTTACAAAAAAAAATATTTCCATTCAATTCCACATACATAACAATTAATCTTGGTTATCAAAAAGTGCACTAGGCTCATCTTATTATTTCAATTAGTTTAAAGCGTTTACTGCGCAAGAAAACCCAGCAGAGTAAGATAGAAAATAAAGAATTTAAAATAGGTAACAATAGTATTAGTGTACTGTTCCATCAGAAAAGTGAATATATGTATTTCAGTAAGTAGGGAATTCTGTCTATAAAACTCAAATTAAAGATTGTAATATGATCACTTTGACAGGCAGAATACATACATGGCAACTGTGTGTGGAAGGATAGTTCTGAGTTTTACCTTTTTATGTTCTTGTTGTGCAAAATATATTGCACCCATCTGGCTATTGATTGTCTTTTTTGTGTTTTAGGACACTCTCTTAGCAACACATCACTCAATGCTGGTACGTTTTCCCAGCTCTGAGATCCTTTAAAGACTTTTGGAATGATAGGTTGTTCAACAGATTGGGAACGGCTCTTCACTAGACTCTCAGTTAATATCACTTTGACCTTACTCAATCCTCTTTACCTACATACTGTGACTTCCAATATTGACAGATACTGTACCCCTGCAGGATAATCAAGGCTGTGAAGAAACAAGAAAGAAATAATGGCGGGAAATCCCTGTAAAGAAAATGCCTAGAGGAACCTGAGAAAGAAATTTTTATTGTTCAAAAAAGACA
This sequence comes from Girardinus metallicus, assembly GCA_903067095.1. Taxonomy (NCBI): domain Eukaryota; kingdom Metazoa; phylum Chordata; class Actinopteri; order Cyprinodontiformes; family Poeciliidae; genus Girardinus; species Girardinus metallicus. The sequence continues at coordinate 66,126 of CAEGAE010080536.1, read as the reverse complement.
AAGGTCAATGGAGGCTACAGGCAAAACACAGTTATGTTTAAGCCAAAAACCCATCATTCCTGAGGATTAATTTACACAAAGAACATTTGGACTTCAGTATATACAAAATGGTTTACTAAAAATCTTGCGACGAATTTCACCCACTTACTTGAAGAGCTCCTGCCGTGAAATGGCTCTGTTTGTTAGTGGATCGATGGCATACACCATTAAATCTGACTTAGTGTAGTCCTCCAGCTCATAGCCATCGCCATGACGACGTGGCCCGATAGACTCAACGATCACCTTGGCACCGGGAATCTGGTCCTGCACATGACGCTCCAGAATGCTAAAACCAAAAATTAACTATCAATATTAACAAAGGCAGGAATCTGAATAGTTATCTTCCTTATTAAGGGGCTAACCATCTTTACAGAGCATCACTGTCTGTAAGGTGGACAGGTGAGTTTTCAAAAGATATTTGTTTATATATTGGTGTGGTAATGTTTTAGAGGGACTGAATTTGGGGTTTTCATTAGCTTATAAATCACAATAATAAGGAAAACAGAAATACAGGCTGGAAATACATTACTATGTGTCATAAATTTATGGGTTTCAAATTTTGAATTGAGCAACTGAAGACTCTTGTTCACAAATTAAGGAAACATGAAGTGAAAAATAATACAGGTCAAGAAAATGTATTGTTTTGCAGTTCAATTACACTTCACCTGACAGTATTCATAGATGTACATTTATATGTATAATATTGCATAGGGTAATTATTTAACATATTTATACTTTAGACAGCATGAAAATGAGCACAGACAATTTATAGTTCTGCATACCTTCAACCATGCTTTTCTTGTTACGTGAAATTGACATATTTACTTTCAAATTTGAAGATTGACTCATGTCTTACCTAATGAGCTCCTCCTTCTTCTCTTCTACTAAGTGCGGAGGGACAGAGGAGACAACAACCTGCATGTCTAATGCGTTGACTACTGAAACCTGAGAAAGTGAGTGGAGCACAGAGGAGGGAGGTGGTAGGGGGACAGAAAAAATGGGACCATGAGTTAAAAAGACCACAGGAAATCAAGATAAATTGTGATTAGGCAAGTTATTCATATGCCCCACTGTGAGTTTGGCTGACTCATTTAAATGATTCTTTTGATGCAGCAAGTCAGACCCTGTAATTGCCTGCTTGTGTTGGTGCCATGCGGCAAACCTTGCAGGTCTATAATTCTGATGCCACAGTTAAGTGCATAGGCAATGGCCTCTGTGCTCTGAAGCCAAATCTCCCATGTGGCTCTTGGAAAATTAGGTTTCCCCTTGAAAATTAACGAGTGCCATGCTTATGCACTCGCCGCTCTCTCATATTCAGGCAATGTCCCAGACCCTCCTTCTGTCTCATTAGAGACCTGTTAGCCAGACATATTTCACTCCCAGCCTCCCCAGAGTAAGGGCAAAAAAAGAATAAAAAAAACTATAAAAAAAACTATTTGGGGAACAGCAGAAAAGAAACAGTAGGTGCTTGGGCAAATTATTTAAATAAAAGGCAAACATAAAGCAAGGCAGATGCACATATAATTTTGAGTGAATTTCTATACTGAAACAAAGAACTTTAATTGGATAATCAGCTAGTAGCCAAGGCCACACATTGAGGGCTTTTGCCCTCAGTGAATGATGCAGTTGACTAAACTATAAAGCACCGCATAAGCATTTTAAGGCAAAAGATAAAAGTCCTTTAACAAGTTAGCAGTAATACTAACAGATCAACTTTAATGAAGGTAAACCAATTATTTGATGCCTCAAGTAGAACAAGTTTATAAGATTGTTTAATACAAACTTAATAGGGTTGATATTCGATAAGAATTGTTTCTATTCTGCATCATTTATGAAGTTCTGTGATTTCTGGTCATGTACAGTGTGATTGAAAACAGCATCAATGACAGCTAAAATAGCATTTTCTGAAATTCTACCTATAAAGATATGAAAGGTTTTTGGTCTGAGTTTGACTCAAGTTATTAATAATATAGGGATCTTAAGTAGTATTTAATCAAAATCCCATATAAAATATCAGGCAAGCAAATCAGCTGTCTAAAACAAATGTTATATATCGTAAAAGAATTATGAGGAAAAAAAAAATCTGACAATTTATGCATCGGTTTGCTCTGTAAGCTGCTCTAAGAATAAATCAATAGGCTGCTACTATACTGGTGACATGTTAGTCAACAACTAGGAGTACATAATCACCTTGAAAATTGTGCTTAGTAACGTGTACACACTCACAGTGTAGACCGCAAAAACCTCTAAACAGAATACTCACCACCACTTCAGCACTGCTGCTGAAACCTTTCCCATAGTTATCAGTGGCAATGACTTCAAACTTGAAGTAGGACCTTCGCATATTTCGAAACATGATGGCTGACTTAATGATTCCAGTGTAGGCCTCGATGACAAAGCTGTTCTGACCCTCTGCTGTGGGAGGTATAATTAGGCGGTATGCCATGGCGCTGAAGTTCCCTGTGTCCTTATCAGTGGCCTGTAATAGAAAAGCAGCATGCAGTAACAAAGTGGAAAAGAAATTAAAAATGATCATCATAATATTTAGAAAAGAGGTCAAATGGCAATGTTGCTTTAAGTGCTCTAATTCCCTTTTAATAAATACCAAGCATGTGCCAAGGTGGCCTAGAGCCATGAGTAATGTACCTGCCCATTATGCGTACTGTGAAAAAGTCCAATTGACATGGTGGAAACGTGTCTTGCTGGTATTTATAAGCAACAAATCCAAATTCGTCTCCAGCGACATTATGTGCATCCAATTATTGCTATGTGCCTGACAGTTGGTTTTGATGAGGTAGAGCACAGTGATATTTTCAGTGAAAACAGCAGCCTGGTGTGCTTGATAATGGGAGTGTGGGGACGGAGCAAAAATGTTTGGTCAGGCAGCCTAACAATGAGATAATTTTTAGCATGAAAAACACCAAAAAGCAGGGGGTATATGTTCTTTAAAATGTACATTTTATTAAAATTTTCACCATCAAGGACTGAGCAAATCTGATCAGCCACTGAGTTACAAGTGTTTTGTTTGTGTATGTGGTGACACTGATATATTGCAGCAATCTCTTTTTTTGTCTTGCAATTGAAACAGAGGGGATACATAGCATTGGATGCAGTCTTGAAGTGCATAAGTCAATACAGTCAGATATTCTCACCAGCGTAGATTTTATGAATTACATTTGCCAACATTACGGATAGAGAGAAATCCCTTAAATTGTTATGGACACACAGTAAGGTGCTTAAAGTAGGGCACCAGAAGTCTATGCTTCAGGTTTAGCATACACTTAGTTGTTCTTTAAAGGCATCCAAGAATGAACTTTTATGAAATAAGCCTGGGAGCTTCTCATGCTTAAGTATAACTGTTCACAGTTTTAAAAGGCATCTGAACAGGCAGTGACAAGGGAACCCCAAAAGAGTAATTTGTATTGCCATAAGTTTGGTTAGTCTTTGAATAAAATTATGTTTCCCAAAGAAACATACCTTTTTAACCAAAGAACAGATTTATCTGATTAATTGAATATTCATTACACACTACCAAAATTATACCTTAAAAATATTATTAAATGTATTTATAAAACACTTGCAATACTTGTGTGTTTCTGTGGAGCAAAGTGAGACATAAACTTTACTTTTTATAACCTTTATCTCCAAATATCATCCAGTGGAGGGGAAAATAGCTCTCAGTTTTGTAACTAAGGTATATAACGAACTGCCACACTTAGTAATAAACACTTTGGGGCATTCTAAGTTAAATAAGACAAAAAGAAGTTGCCATTTTGTTTTATTCCAATACTACATACAAACATTCAACAAAATACTTTGAAAGGCTCTTCAATAAACACTGTTATAGAAAATTTAAATAACTATGTCTACCATTTACACATGATTATTTTACAGAGTAGTTGACTGGAGCTTTACTGTTTCCCAATCACAAACAATTCTTGATAAGTGAAGAGGTTTTAAAAAGGAACTTTTGTTTTACTTTTCTTCTTGTTTTTCTGTTGGAGACAGTACCAAGCAAGAATCTTATTGATGTGTGGATCAATAAAAGCACTGTCACAACCTGTCACAGTATAAGCATTGGATTTTTCTTGCAGCAAAGATTTCACTTCTGTCAGTTGAGCCCAAATGCATCAATGATATCTATATTCTTTTTATTTATTTCATCTTCTGTGAGAGGAAGGCTAGTATTGGCCCCCGGAGTAATACAAGTGAGAAAAATACAAATATTCAGTTAAAATGGTAACTATCAAGAGAGATTTTATTATATCTGTAAAATAAATAGAAATACCATTTTGAGAAAAGTTGGAAAGCATCAACTAAAAATTGGTTTTATCAGTTTGCTCTATCCTACATTGTCAACTTCTTTTTTTACTGAGGAAAACTGTGGTAAGAAATATTGAGAGTATGATTTCATTAACTCATTTCACTCCTTCCGTTAGTTGTGAGGTGGACTTTCCATGGCTCGATCTAGAGACCTGGAGAATCTGAGGGGCCAAATCATCACCTCAACTATATATAAAGCAGCACTTAGGAACAATGACAACATTATGTTAGAGAATGGCCAAAGTTTCACAAGTTAAATATCACAGGGTAGCTCAGTAACAAAAACATAATGACCACCCTATTGCAACATATTTCTATTGTTGTATATTGAAGACAATGTGCAGGTTTTACCTGCTTGTGAATGAAAGTAGACAACAAATAGAGCAAAACTGACAAACCAGAGATAGTGGAACAGATCAAACTGTGCGGAGTAAAGCTGATCGGATGAATTGTCACACCAAGGCTGCCAGGGAAGGGAATCAGGCACAGTAGGTTCAGCCAATTCCCTCTACATATACTGCATCAAAAAAAAAAAAAAAAACTTATTTTCTATGTTTTCCATTTTCTTACCACTATTTTGAGAACGGAGCTGAAAATCTTGGTGTCTTCAGTCACACCACCTATGTAGAGCGTTCTGGAGAAGACGGGAGGGTGGTCATTTTCATCCTCTACGTAAATAAACACCTTGGCAGTGTTGGCTGCAAAAAGCAAAGAACAACAGTGTAAATGTAAATAAATAAATGAAAAAATCAAATTCTGGACAGACTTTCACTTGAGCTAAAAATGCAGGTCTAATTTCCATTACTCTTAGGCAATGTGAAACCAAAAAACTTTGGCATGTACTGTGAGAAACACCAATTTGGGTGAGTCACTGTATTTCAAGAGTCTAATGAGCCAGGTTTGCTGAACCATCAAACATTTATAAATGGAAAAAAAAAAAAGAAGATCGGTTAGGAAACTTTTATCTTTAACAGCCAGAAGCTTATTCAGTCATGTGGCCTATAGATAATCAGATGCTGCATAATCTGGCCTTGAAACTGTCAGATCAGAGTAAGTTCTTCTGTTCCCAAGACTACTCTGAAATGTATTACTTCATGGAAAAAACCCAGACGTTTTTTTTTTTTTTTTTATAAGAAAACCACATCATCACATTAGGACTTTTTTATTTTATTTCATACTTTCAAAGATGATAACTTCTGAAACAATTTTTATCAGCTTTTAAATTGTTGTAAAAGAGTAAAATCATAAAAAGCAAATTTTTTTATTAGTAATTTCTAATTGGCTATGATAACTATCTGAATTGATTTTATATATGTTCTATTCAAAATAGCTCAAACTCAGTCTGATTGGATGGAGAATTCATACAGATTGTCCAAAGGTTTTAGGCCTGGACTTTGACTGGGCCATTCTGGTGCATTGAAATTCTGTGATCTAAGCCTTATTGTAGCTCTATAAGTTTATTAGCCCTCCTACTGTTTTAGGCTTTATGGCAAAAAATGTGGGTAAGACTCCTGAAATCTATCCCTTCTATTGAAGCTTTGGATAATTTTTATTAGAACAATTACGTTCTGCACAGAATTTAAAATTTAGCAATGGCCTTTTAGTGAAGCTTCACATATTTCATTGCTTGCATTTTTCTTAAGCAATCGTCAGCATTCATACGATCCCTCCAGGTCTGCCGATTGGACAAATACAATATCAAGAATCTCTTTTTCTTCACAAAAATGTAAAGTCATCCTGCAGTGAAACTAAGGATGCATCAAGGGAGTTGGAAAGAAACCCCAACACATCACATTGAATTACATGCACACTGGCTACAGTGTGAATCACATATGGACAGGCCTCAAGGGGATGAGTTTATCTCTCCTCCCTCTCTGTTTTTAAAAGTGCCCATATTCCTCCCAGACTTTTTAAACATAAATACAGCAAGTGCCCTTCCCTAGTTTTCTTTTACACACTCATAATGTAAATACATGGAAAAAACAGGCCCATTAAATGAAAGGATCGCTTCAAAACAAGCTGGAGAGCAGTAAGGGGTGTCCCATCTACAAAGCATGACTGTCTTACATTCTGACCTTATGATACATTCTGTATACACACATTAATTTATTAAATACAAAAACTCTGCAATATTCCTAAGACTAGCAATCACATACCCAGAGTACTCTCCCTCCTGGGTAACTGAGATAGTTTCACTGACCCAAAAGTACACCAGTGGTGTACAACCTAATTCAATTATCATAACCCTGAGATAAAAGCTGTTCTTTATTGTAAAGCCTCCATAATTGGTTACAAGTGAGGAAAGAAAAATACATCTACCCACTCAAAAACTCTCCCTTATGTGTGAGACAAGAGCCCTCTTATGGTTTGTGTGCCTGACTACTGTTTACTTGTAATTACTGTCATTACAATATGTGGGCCACACAGAGTGAGAAGATGAGAGGCGTGAAGAGCAGGCCATTGATTACTCCTTGGTCAGGTTTGGAGGCAGCATATTATTTGTCATCGTAGGGAACTTGTATGTCAGTAAACTGGCCATTAGCAAGCCTAATGAAAACACTAGATGTAGTAATGATATCAGCGAAAGTCTTATCTAAAGTCAGCTACAAACAAAACTAAGTAAATCCACAATAGCATTTAAAACTTGTATTTGTGGAAGAGGGCACGCAGCAAAATATATAGAGAAATCTGTAAAACCTACAATTCAACTCACATGGAGGCTGAAAAGATTTAGAACTCTAAAATATGAAATTCTGTCATTTGCTTGCAGATGCAGTTCAATACAAAAGAGTATATTGAAAAGAAAAATAATTAATTTCAGCAATTTAAAGTAAAGAGAGAAACTCTTACTTTTTATACATTTGTTATAAACATAGTGACATTTTTAAACAAAAAACCTACCAAAATTAACTATTTGAAGTATGCCCCTGTATGTGCAAGGGAATGTTATGAGTGTTTTCTTTAAATTACAGTCTTAAATAATAATGATAATATAAAAATGCTAATAGATTAGGTTATTAAGGCCATTTCTAAATTCATATAATTGGACCAACCCAAACTAAGTAATTATATTTTAACAGAAATATGGGAAGCACAACTCTTAAATCAACAAGCACATTTTTGTTGCATATTTCACTTAAAAAAAAGAAAGCACAAGATTAATTAATTAGATATTCTTTTTCTATGAATAATCTCATACATGCCCCATATAGAGAAGAAAGGCATAAATTAAAACAAATGATGATGAATATATTATTGAAATACAGCTAAAGCAGGGACAGATGAATCTATTTTATAATAATTATGCATTAGACAAACCTTCTCCAGTAGTTTCTGCTATTGCTGCTCATTTTAAATCACACTGCAATTTTCTAGTTAATCTTACACAATAGGTAAAAAAACAACTTACAAACTCACACACACCAAATAATCTATCTGGTTATGTGAATATGTTGCTTTTCTGTGTCAGAATGTGTTCTGAGTAAACAGAAAAAAAAAAAACATGTCAAAGCATTTGACATGTATTAAAACATCAATAAAACAAACCACACAAAGCAGCTTGTGATGGAGAAATGCAGTGAACATTTAAATCAAATATGATTTTACTGTTATACTCTATCACATAACCATGGTAAAACACCTATATTTAAAAGTTGTTATTTCTTACTTTTAGAAGGCACACGCAGGTTGGACATGACAACTCCCAAAGAATCTGCTTGCACCCTGAGAACGTAGCTGGTTACATTTTCATAGTCCAGAAGTTGGGCAATGGAGATGACACCTGTGCTGCTGTTCACTTTAAAGTGACCTGAAAACAAGAAAACATAGTGACTATTAATAAAAGGGTTGCTGTCCTTCTTTTTATTATTTTAGTTCATATGCTGTTTTCTGATTTTGATTGAATTTGATTTGTTTGTCACTTTTCAAATGTAAAATAATTTTAGTTTCTCTTTGCCAACAAGTTTAGCAAGCCATTTAAAGTTTGAGTGCAACAGAAATTCGATTTTCTATATCTATGCAAAGATGGAGTTAATATAAACTCTGTCGCCTTCAATATTAAGAAAAATCCTCTTGCTTTTTTTTTTCTCAGGGATACTTTACAACAAAAAAAACTCATTCGCAAGATATGGTAGTACAAACAATTTTGTGCCCAAGATAGGAGTTTCTCTCTAATCAAATAAATAAAAAGTAGAATTTTCAAAGCAATAGTCTGTGTCACAGACAATCCTAGGTAGGAAGTGTGTGGAAAAGACTGTTTGTATCTTGCACCCAGAGAAAATTCAATTAGTCTTCATTTCCTGCACCGTATTTGATCTGCAGGCCATACCTAGTTCATTTCCTCCAACAATGGAGTAGAAGATGGTTTGATTCATAGCAGCAGCTAAAATGGTCCCCACTGCAGTGCCAACTGGAGACAGCTCTTTCACTGGCAGAAACCTGGAAAGACATCAAACAAATGGTAAGGCAGCCATTGCTGTCCAGCATTTTGGTCAAAGCAAAGGTTACACAACAATTACAATTAGATGCACAATTAAAACGCCATACAGAGAGAAACATGAAAAACAATACTGACAACAGACACAACTCCCAGTATGAATGAAAAATTTTGCAAGATGAAAAAAAAAACATTTGAAAGAGTAACACGCTCACTTACTGATCCAATACTCTCCATTTACTTTAATAGGTTTTGTCAGGTAACATCATTTATCCTGCAGATCAAGCCAATCAACACAGTTTATCTCACAAGTGCATAATTAGTTAAATTATTTTCTTCTTTGAGCAAAATGTGGTTGAGGTAAAAAAACAAATCTTAAAGTGGTGCCACATCTCTGTGTATACCACATGGTAGCTGCATAATAAAGCTAAGCTTCTCTCCCTCAGAGTAGGACTGTGTAAGGGCATGAGCAGCAGATCGAAAAAGAGAGCTGAGCAGAAAAGCAACACTCCTTTTGTAGTTTTTTTTTTTCTTTCTCTTATTTATGGTGAAATACTTTGGGGAGGATAACGTTCCCAGTTTGTGGCTGTAGCACTGTGATGAAGTCTTCATATTATGGAAGATTTTAACTGTAAATCCCCAAGAAACCTTAAGGTCTTTCACTTAAAGATGCACAAAAAAAAAAAAAAATTGCAGAGGGATAAGGTTTGTTGGGATTCAGCCTACTCATTTGTCCTTTGGCATTATTTGTCCTTACGTGATTGTTAATGAATGAACAAACTTATGTATTCAGTCATTCATTCTGAAAATTGCTGAGACTGCAAGAATCTATTTACCAATTTATTCAAGAAATTCTTTAAATGTAACATTTGTAGAGTTGGTTAGAAACAGACATCACTCAAATATCTTCTTGTCGAAAACATCCACATTACATAACTGTCTAAAAAGGTATGTATTGACTTCAAGCTGAAATGATTTCCCCTGTTCTTCATGGAAATTACAACTCCCATAGAGATAAGGTAAAGCTGTAGGTGTTGAGGAATGATTTTAAGATGACATCATCTCACTGGGAAAACGGGTTATGCTATTGTGAGATCTTTTGTTCGCTTATTCTCTCAATGTTGTATATAAAGTATGATTCAGTGTTTACTTTACATAATATATATTTCAAATTCAATTCCAAGGTTGACTATAATTCACAGCAACTGCAGGAGATGTGTCACTCTTTCGGAAAGAACACAAAACCAAAACGACCTGTACTTGTACTTGCACTTTATCAAGTCCTGAGGACCCCAAAGCAATTTACATAACATTCAGTCATTCACCCTTTCACGCACACATGGACATGCCGATGATGGTAAGCTACAGCTGCCCTGGGGCAGTCTGACAGAGGCAAGGCTGCCATGTGCCACCACCGGCAGGCAAGGCGAGTGAAGTGTGAACTGCAGATACTTGAACCTTTACAGGATAAACTCTTACCAATGTCTAAACTTCCTGATTCTAATGTAGGTGCACCTTAAGAGATTAGAATATTGGAAAAATAAAATTTATTTTAGAAATAACTTGTATTCACACATTGGAATAGTCCTGTTGGAAAATGAAATCACCATCTCCATAAAGTTTGAATGTCTCTAAAATGTCGGAATAGATGGCTGCACAATGTACAAACACTAGACGATGACATGAATCCCCAAATTATGTAGAAATCTCAAACTGCCCATGTCTTTTTTTAAGGTGACATTAAAAACTTGCTTCCATCTGGAAGAGGACTTTGAAACCCTGAGTCACAATACAGTCCTTTTTTCTCCATACAACAAGTAAGAAACTTTTGATGTTGCATCTGGTTAGCAGCTTAACTCAAAGAATGTGACAATTCTAGCTCATCTCTGGAAAACAACTGTGTGTGGTGGCATTTGAAGCACTGCTTCCACTTGTACAACACCATGAATCCTTTCCAAACTCCTAAATAGGTTTTCCTTCACAATCTAGTCAAGGTTGTGATTATACTTATTGCTTGTGCACCTTTCTCTACCACAAGTTTTTTTTTCCCCCTGCATACCATGAATGAGCTAGGATACAGAATGCTGATGTTATAACTAAATGATCTGATCTTTACCAGCTTCTAAGCTAACCTTAAGTAAATACAACCCTACATCACAATGCAACAACTTACTGAATACATTTTTTTTAAAAGTTTGTAAAAAACAAAAACAAAAACAAAAAAAAAAACTACCAAAAGTACAGGCCAAAGAAGAAGAGCACAATATGAAAAAAAAAGAAAAATCCTAGAATACAGCCACTGTAAATACAGATGGCTAAATCCACTTTTTGGATTGACCAAACACAGATACCGCAGCATCAGCAGTTTGATGTTAGCAGCGGTGTCCAGTGTGGCTTGTTCCAAATCAAAGACAATGACTCATCACAGTTACTACTTTTGCTGCTTTGGAGGTGCAACAAATGTCTGTCTCTGCACTTTCCACACAAAATAATGAGGTGCAATGACCCCCGGAGTGAGACTACAGAAAAATGTCTGCCTGAAAGAGGCTTCTTACAGAGTAAAAAGAGGGAATACAACTTTAAGATTGAATGTTTTCAGTCTTCTCAGATTAAAGAATGAGTTTGGTTTGTTAAAACACATACTGTAGCATCGCTAAGTGAGATATGCTGATTTTTCTTAGGTTATCTTTCAATTCGAGAAGAAAATGAAGGCAGTCTGGAGCAGACACAATGTGAATTCCAGGAGGAGGCAACACTGTTATCCGTTCCTACAAAGTGGCTCTGCCTGAGGGTTGAAAACTGCTGAGGAATGCCGAGGAGGATATTATTATGACTAAAGTATGCCAATTATTATAAAAGTGGAATCATATGTAAACAGGATCTTGGACAGATAAATTGGGTGATTTAGACTGACAGGTGGAAGAATCTTGCTTTGATAGATTGTTGCTCTACTATCCAGATATTTGCATAAAACCTGGCTTAAACAATGAAATTTGAAATTTTTTTTAAGGACAGTTGGTGAGAAATTCTATTAAATCCAACCTGTTATTTTTTTTTTTCCTAAGTAGGGCCAAAGTTACTTTTCAATTGAGATAAAAAAAATAATAATAATCTAGAGCAAGAAGAGTGGCATAGACAGAAGAGCAACCTGACATGTCTATAGACAGCAGAGGGTCCCGGTGTCAACATGAGAGAGTGAATGACATGCCGCTGAGAGGTGCGGGCGGCTCACATGTGTCAGCAAGCACTCTGCCCCAGGGCCAATGGCAGAGTGATGCTTACGAGACAAGGCAGAGGCGGATAAACCTTGTTACACACCACAGGGGCAGCTGTTGCCGTGTCTACCATACTCTACTTTATACCTTGGTTCCTTTGTTGCAATGCACAACAGACTAAAAAACAAGCAATGAGCATAACATGAGAGTGTCAGATATTACCTTTCTGTGCTTGATGAGTTTTTTGTAATACACTAAATTCAGATGTGCATCATGTGAATGAAGTGTACTTCCAAGATGGCATAAAAAGCTCATCATAACACAGGGTAAATCATGAATACTTGCTTATTATGCTACCCAGTTGTTCAGCATTTATCAGTTCAATTTAGTGAGTGAGATGGATGAATTCAAATCTTGTTTAGTAAGTTTTGTTAGCAAGCCGATGTGCCACCCTGGTGTGTCTCTGCCTGCAAGCAAATTTTCAAATGATGAATGATAATTACAAATCTGAAAAACATTTCAGCTTCTGTTTCTATAAAAACTGACAGAAAGAACAATTCTTTATCGAGAGCTTAGTTTTTCATTCAATACCAAATTTAACAGCAAACTCCAAGTCAACCTACTTAAGCTTTCCCACTGGATTAAAGGTGTGCTATAACTTTAAAAATAAGACAAAATTTAAATGCTCTTTGCAGTTCTGCAAAGAGTATTTCGGCTAGGACCTCTTCTGTATTTATTGCCAACAAACGCACAACAATGAAGATCAAAACAATACTCAGTTACTGGATTTCAGGTTTTATTTTGTTCCCTACTGTTAGTGTTAAGATCCATCCATGGGAAATATGATTATGTTAACTTGCCAATAAAATCCATCCTTGCATTTTTTGTCCAAATCAATGTTATCAGTGTGGAAGTCAAAAGTGCTCATGATATCATATTTTGCACTACATTTTTAAAAATGATGCTTCTAAAATGAACAGATCAAGGAAGTGTATTATTAATAAATAAACTTTGTTACTGTACATGCAAAATTATATATTACATATGTTGATGCCAATATTATTTAGCTTAGGATTTACAAAGTAATAGCCATCCAACCATTATGCACTTGACTTGGAGGGTCACGAGAGACCTGGTGTTCATCTCTGGGGACTATGGTGGAAGTGGAAGCAGAGTATTTCCTGGACAGGACGCCAAACCATCACAGGGCAACACAGAGACACACAGAATAGGCAACCATACACAGTCGTACCTAAGAGAATCTTAGAGTAACCAATTGACCGAACAGACATGCTTGTAGACTACTGGAGAGCTAGCATTTGTGCAAAGAGAAAACTCATAAGGAGAACATGTAAACTCCATGTGGAACGACAACATGCTGGGAATAAATTCCAGGACCTTCTTACTGCAAGACAACAGTGACACCAACTGCGCCACCATGCATTTTCTTGCTCATTTCATACAACACATACACGATAATAATAAGACAAAGCTGACCTTATAAGCATTATATTTGTCACGATTGTGCATACACTACATTTACAAACACTTATCTAAAAAGCGAGGGTGAGCCCTTAATGATAGGTTATGCTGCTTGTCTCCTCTGTCTTTCTGCATTGACCTTTATCTGATATTTGGATGCGCACAATGATGACTTTGTGTCAGTTAGACAGCTGCACGAGGCCTGTCTATTGAGCAGATTTGAGCAAAAGGTCAACGAGCCTCTGGAGTTCACATGTTTAAGGCTCAATGGTGCAGATTCAAACCTGCAGCTGAAAATCAATCATTAAGAATCATTAAGAAGCCTCACATCCTAAAACTACAAGTCAAGAAAGAAAGGAAGGAACTAAATGATAAATGTTCACTGACAAACAGATTACAGAGAAGTTGATTTATTTAAATGTAGATTTTTAGTGAGGCATAAAGCCAATGTGTGGGAGAATGCAGTGTAATTTTCACAGCTCAGCCTTGAAATGCATGGCAGTGAGCATAAATATGTGGGCTCAGAGAACCTCTATAACTTTTATAAACAGCTGGCAAATCGCTAAAAATGCCACTAAAAGAGATGCATAGCGTGGAAGCATGTCATCTGCTGATTTATGTAAGAACCGTGGCTGTGTTGAAATTTGGGAGGTGATTCTTAGCTACAGTTTACTTACCTAAGTATCCAGGAATGCTTTTTAAGAATATATTTTTACTGAGTAATATATTGACCAGCACAAAATGTTTGATCCGGTCTAGCAAAAATTTGGGCTATTTCTCATGTTATATGGATATTTCTGAGGGAATTTTTCAATATAATATCCTGGATTGATACTATTAGATGTATTTTATTCAAAAAGCATCTTAATAACAGGCTTAGGAACTTGCTGAATAAGGAAATAAAAAAAAAAAATCAATACTGCTTAACTCAAGAATCAAATAGTTGTAGTCCATAGAGTTCTCGCCTTATGTATCGCCAGCAAACTCATGAATGGACTTTTTTTTTCCCCAATCCTAGTTATTCCTCTTACTTGCACAACATTTTGTCCTGCACGTTTTTCATAAATTCATCTTTCCAAAAATGTGCTTATACTTGAACAGTAAATTATTTGTTCTTAATCTTTTGTGGCTTATCCTAATAACTTCTGCTCCACTACTGTCAAATAAGTAGCCTTCAACATGGTTACATACAACATAACATGGCCATTACATTGTTTTTATGTCTTAAAAATAATGTTTTGTTTCTGTACTGTAAGGGACTTGTCAGTTTATATAAGGTGTTAAGCCAAACTCATAAAATCTCTATTATACTCACTTGAAATATATCACTATGAGTATTGAATTATATTATCTACTTTTGCTTTTAAAACTGATTTGTTTTTAATTAATTATATTTTTGATTATATTCTAATTATATTCTGTATCTGTTGTTTGTGTGCGTGCGTGTGTGTATTTTTTTCAAATGCAGAATTGGGAAATGGCACAGGAGCAGATAATTAAAAGAACATTTAGCTATCGGGATTATAGTAACAATGTTTCTATCACTCACTGAACCTGTCCCCGTCATGACTACCAAAATAAATATTGACACTGACTCATATTTAAGTAGAGCGAGCAAAGCTAACTTCAATGATGAGGACATTTTATATAAAAAAAATCCCTGTTTATTCACACCCTTTAGAAAAGCGGTGGACCTCTGACTGTCAAGTGGGGAGTAACACAAAGGGAAGAAAAAGCGAAATAGTAATAGGCTGAGAAGAAAAACTCAGGGGACGTGGAAGCTTGGCTGTGAGTGAACAGTGGGGACGAGGAGAGGGGAACATAAAATGACATACTCGGAATCAGTCAGGCAAAAGTCTCTAGCGATTTAGAGTAGATTTAGAAAGGGAAGTGCTGAGGGGAGATAAGCAGCACAAAAAAACTGCTCAGATAGCAGGTTTGTAACACCGGGCCAGAAAAAATAGCCTTAGAGCAACTGAAGGTAGGGAGGGACTCACATATCTGGTCTATGTTATACAGCAAGCTAACCCACCATCTCCAGTTACACAGAAGGAGAAATACATGTCCATTTGCTTGCTTTAAGACCAAAGCTTAAGACTACCCTTAAGGATTGTGCTCCTGACTTGGAAAAAAGCAAAAGTTCACCACGATGCTCTCTGGGGCTCCAGGAAAGTCTTCACCAGGCATACAAAGGAGGAGAAGGGCTCCAGGGGAGTGGCATGTGGAAGATTGGTTCAATCCAAGAGACAAAAATGCTTCTACTCTGATATTCACCAAATCATATTTGTCTCCTCTTGGACTATATACATTATATACATTCTCCATGTCCAACATTATACTTGATAAATGAGGGTGATTAAAATTAATGACTGCCAAACAACTACTGGGTAAGTGGATATGGGCCAGCATTTGGACTGAAATGTCAATCCTCCCCTGGAGCTCCCTCAATCCTGCCATAGGTCTGAGTGTCAGGGTCTTTGGCCTGACAAATTCTTTAGGAGTAGGGAGGGCAAACACTAATTTGAGGCATTCTCAGGGAATGAGGCAGAGATTAGCAAAAAGACGAGCTGAGGAAACCACCAACTCACTTTATCCAAGCTGCTACACATTTTACAGAGGTGTGTACCGCTGTAGGCTGATAGTTTTCTAGGGATTCTACTACTTACTCCCTGAAAATGATGTAGAAAATGAAATTAATGTCTGTTATCACAAACAAAATCATCATAGAATAGGCATTTAGAAATGTGGTACTGTTAAATCCTAAATGCATGATTTTGCCAGTACGTAAATACTTATTGGTCAGAATAAGGTCACCATTTTTGCATAGCTTATAAAGAGTATTCCAAACTAATGAATTGAACGGGCTCACAGCAGCTGAATCAAATTAGTGAGTTGATACTCATTTTGCTACTTTAATTGTTGGAGAAAATACTTTTTAATTGAAAGTTCTGTTTGTTGTCTTGAAACCACATCTGTGTAGCTTTCGCTGGATGCTTTGGGTTTTTTTCTTCTAGGTTTGATATGAATTTTCTATAACAGTAACTTTCTCATTGCCACTTTTCCATAAAACTTTGACTGATGAAGAAGCAAGGTAAACGCTGTTTGGCCTCTCACTAGTGTCCTTCTTGCACAGTCGCTCAGTTTGGGAGGACGGTCTGATCCAGGCAGATTTATGCATCTGCCATATTCCTTTAATTTCTTCATGAAAGAAATATGAAGAAATTTAACTGAACTCCAGTTACAAAAAAATATATACAAGAAGTTTAGTTCCATAATTTAAAAACAAAACAAAACAAACAAACAAAAACAAGTAGCAACACAATGCTAAAACAGCAACAACAGTACAAGTAATTTGTTTTAGCCAACAATGACTAGAGCACCTAATTTCCCTCTGACAGATGGGGAAGAGCAACCATAAAGCAGGAGAAGAAATCATTAAGTCAGCCAAGACCCACTGAGATGTTTTAATTGTGTACCCCAGAGCTATAGGCATAGCTTACCTGATTGCTGCTCTAACTAACTGGGGCAGACAAGAAGTTCTGTAGACATTTAAAAAGTGATTTGTGTTGGAAAGGTTTCTTAAGGGAGAAGACAATCATTAGAGATTGAGAGGAGAGGAATGAGTAGACGGTTAATCGCAAAGGAAGCAGATTGTATACTCTCCACTGGAGAGAGGCTTGTTCTGCAGGAGAGGCTTGAGCATCTGGCTAATGCTTTCATGCTCATAATTTACAGTAGACCTGCCACTGTGTGGTGACTTTGGCAGTGTGACCAAAGATCCCGATCAGTTTGCAAAGCGTTTCAGGCTAGCCACTCATTCAAAATGTCAATCAATGGCTTTTCAATGGCTACATTGCTGTCCCGGTGTATTAATCACTGAATAAAACTCTGTGGAGGGGCACACTGCCTTATAAGTAAGTGAATCTCTGCAGCTCCTCCATTCTTACCAAGAACCGCTCGGCTACTTTTATGGTTAGCTTCAACTCTATCTCTTGGAAAGTTTACTGTACTGCACAGTTCTTTTCATTCTCAGATGATAGAATAAAAAGTCCTACATGTTCATATCTCTGGATATTGTTTTAACAAATCTTTCCCTTTTATCATTTCCACCACTTTGTCCCTTATTTGTTTAACGTAGTCCTTGAGCTTCATGGTGAGGTTTGTTCGATTATCTTCTTTTTTCGAATACTTTTTTGCACTCTTGGCCTTTATTTAACAGTATTCACACATTAAGGGTGCAAAGTAAGAAGGGGGGAAAGACATGTGGCAAAAGATTCAAGTTGAACTCGGAATGGCCGCGTCTAGTCTGCAACCTCCATGCTTAGAACAATCTCCGCCAGCTCCAACCACTGCACCCTGCAGCGCCCCTGTTCACTTACCTCATAAGACAAACTTTAGATACCTACATAGATCAGCTGTATTTAAAGTGACACCAAATCAAGATTAACTCTATTTACAGAGAAAGTCATGTCTTAAAACAACTGGCTGCACTAGATTTTAAATAAGGATAACAGAGAAAAGAGGGTTTTATCTATGCAATTCTTGAGAACCATGTATCATTTTCTTTCCACTTCCAATAAAGGTATTTCACATCAAATCTCATTAAAATACATTAAAGTGGTTCTAATGTCACAAAATGTAAAGGAGCTCAAATTGCATTAATAATGGGCTGTTTAAACCCCAATAAAAGCACACAAACTTCACACATACACACAGTCTCCAAAAGGCATAGTTTAACTCATGCCAGCAACATAGACAAGAAAACAAAACTGTGAAAAAAGATGCAACATCTAAAGTGACGTGTTGACAGGTTAAGCTGCACTTACATTACCCCTTCCATGCATAGATAGAGAGACCTGTTAAATTCGCACACAAAAGAGACTCTGCCAGGACTCTAAACATACAAGATACTAAATCAATCCACTTAAAGTAAGCTGTACTTTAAGCTCCTAATGACTATCTACATGCCAGATGACTTTGCCACGAGACCTCAGAAGCTTAAAAGTCTGGCAAGGATCCTCTAAATCTCTGCAGAAGAGTACCTACTGCAGCATGACATAATACCCAACAAGAATCAGCTCCATTGCTTCATCACACAATATTTTTCCAAGCAGCTTAAACCGGCCTGTTAATAATGTGTTTATATTTAATAAAACATTTCTTTTTGGCATCCTCCCAAGCTTCAGTACCATCATTAGTGGAAAAACTCCACCCAACCATGGCCCAGTAAAGCTGCATGTTGCATTTCAGAGCAGTGGGGAGAATATTTTCCTCATTTGCTTCTCTTTCTGCCATTTTAACCATCTAAATAGTTCATCTTTTTTAAAAGTGACTCTTTACAGACTGAGAGTGTAGCCCAGTTATCTGCTATGATGGAAACAAATGGGGATTAAAGTGGTGCTGAAATGTACAGTTTGCTCCGGTATATAAATACATATAAAACTTGATCAGTCATGCTAAAAAGAGAGCCATATAAAAGCTGAGCTTGAGATACTAGAGCTGAAAACAACAATTGAGACATATACAGATAGCTAAAATTTTATTAAACATAATAAATGCATGAGGAGAAGGGCCATCATTGTAGCGCAAATCAAAATATATAATTTATGAGGTCATTATGGCTCAGATAGTCAAAAAAGCGGACTAGATGACGGGACATCAAATAATCTGTTCTTGACCACTCTTTCTAATCGTTGTCAGCTACACCCATTTGTGTAGCAGCACATCTAAAGCTGCTCCAAGGTGTGAGAGTGTACAGGAGCAGTCAGCTGCATCAACAGCATGTCAGTGATACTCACGTATACTCTTCCTCAGTGAAGATCGGGATGAGAGAGGGCTGAAGGACAGTGATCTCCACCAAAGTACTGTTTGACTTCACCGGCTCCCCGTTATCAAAGGCAATCACAAACAGCTACAAAGAGACATCAGAACGACATACTCATGAAAGCGTAAACACACAATTATCACAACTCCAAACCATACTGCGTCTCTCTAACTCCTCTTTTGAAGTTCTTGCCAGGTGTTTGTGCTAGACATGTTCAGCATCTTAATAAAGACATGGTACCAAAACCTTGCAAAACTAATACAGGGAAAGTGTGATTGTGCTGATCTACATTCATAGACTGTGCAAAGGGGCTGAGAGAGTGAGCCAGTGGAGTGAGAGAGATAAGTAGAAAGAATAGACATATAACTTTTGAAAAAATACACTAAAAACCAGAGATGAAAAAAACAGAAAGACAGACACATTAATAATGAAAAGCAATCTGCAACACTGCAGCTGATTGACACAAACTTATGTTTCAAATAGTTCTATCTAAAACAAAAAAAGAGTTGCTAATTGGAGAATCAATTTTTGTGCTTATGCTGATTACTTTCATTATGTCCTATTTAAAGTAACAACAATATTTTAAATCTGATAAGCTTGCTCGGCGGATATTGGAATATCCAATATCCAACTCGAAACTAACTTCACTGCAGTGGGTAACACAATAAAACCACCGGGATAAAGTTTGTTTTGGTCTGTAGCCTGTAAAGATGGCACCGAGCGACTGCGCGAGACGTAAACGCCCCACAATGTCAGATGCAGTGACGTTGGTTAAAAAGCTCTATTGGCCAATAGTAGAGGAGCTGGACATAGAAGGCAGCTCATCCTCATTAACATAACGATGCAGCAGAAAAAGGGCAAGCAGAAAAGGGACAAGCAGAACAAGGGCAAGCAGAAAAAGGAGAGGAGGCAATGACAAAATGAGGGCTTGTATAAGGAAAAGACAAAACAAAATATCTACCTTTCTTGACAAAAACACGTTTAGGGGAAATGAAAAAGAAAATATATACATTTTTTGATGGAAACTCATGTGTAAGGACAAGGAAAAACTAAATGCATATGATATCATTTTAAGGGGGCAAAATCATATGGTTTAAAGAACGAATGTCAAGAAATAAACAAAAAACTTAATTCTATTAGAGTGACTGAATTTTATACTTTTTTAATGTAAAACCCTCTTGAGCATGGTAGACCTGTAATCAAGTTTCCACCGGTGACTAAATACTGATCAGGAATGATAAAGGCAGACAGTTCAGGCAAGGTCACCTCCTTGGAGTGATATTGATTTATGTGAATACCTGGGATTGTGGTGTGAAAATAGCCTCAGTTCTTTTTTTAATATTAGCAGATGTTACCCATTTAAATATATCAGTACAATTTCATACATTTTAGTGAAGCTCTTTCAACAACTGAAAAACGAAAAGCAATTTCTTTTAAGCTTTAACTTTTCACTATCACACTGTTAAAATCAAGACAACATAGGTTCCTGCGACACAACCACCCCAGCCTTCTCCTTCTGTGCTATATATAGCTACTATGACTCAACTCGGATTCCACGGGAGCCCTTTTAAGTAGCACATTTTTTCCCCCACTCCTCAATACATCACTGCACGTCCTTCTGAATATCTGTGTCAATGTCTGGGAAGGCTCCAGTTAACATGACAACCACAAGAACAATATAAGTACAATGTATGAAATGACGCATGTATAAATATCTATCATGATGGTTATATAAGTAGAAACTTACTTTAAAGGTAACGCTAGGCTCTTCATTGAGGTTGACCTTGGTGACGATTCTGCCAGTTTCCTGCTCTACATCAAAGATGCTCCCGCTGTAAGGAGACCTTTCCTGGTCAACTCTGTAGCGCACAAAACTGGCCGGAGTGCCCTATAAAATCAAGTAAAGAGTTAACATAGCTCATAATGGATAATTCTATCAATATCAAAAATAACCTTCACAAGTTAAAAAAATGGAAAAAGGCAGCGTAAAAATAATGTTATGATTCAAGCCACAGAAATGTATAAAAATTGTTTTTCTGAAACAATTTAATTGACTTTTTCATTGAGCTGAAACGGATTCTGAAGAAAAAAAGCACATCTGTTCGTTGCCTCTCCTGTGTGGAGCTGCCATAATGCATCACTACATTCTAGTCTTTAAAAAAAAACTCTTAGCCTATTATATCCACCATTAGCCTGCCCCTCACCAAACATCTGTATATACCCTCACTTTGATTCACTTAATTATGATATTCATCAGAGACATAAAAGAGAAAAAAAAATCATTTAAATTTATCCCTTTGTCCAACATAGCACAATTCAATTCACCAGTGACAATATGGACTTTAATATGACCCTTGATTATGATTAATCATGGATCTTGATTAACAATCATTTCACAGCTAATCTTATTCAAGACCTATCCATCCAGACCTAGAAGGAAGCATTCACGCCCACAGTAGTGAGGAAAAGCCCATAATGTAAACACTGCAAACTGCGGTAGAACCGAACCAGACATTAAGCAGCTTGAGAAAGACTTGGTAATGGACAAGCAGCTATAAGGATGAGGGCCACCTCTCTCAGAGGTACTCAAGGCATGTTACACTGGAGAGGGATGTGTAGGTTTCCTCCCAGATATAGTACGCTCCATCCCAACCACAAATAACCAGAAGAAAATGAAAACATAAGTTGATTTTGCAAATTTAATAAATTTTAAACAAGTATTTATCTGAAGCAACTGAGGGGCCAGAGCTGAGTGAGTATAATGTCTTAATTTAGTTATTTTATTTGTAAATGTATTATTGACTAATCGGATCTGTGACTAAAAAATTACAGGGAATATAAGAGTTGCCAGAATCAATTATAGTAAATTTGCACTTCTGCAACAGACAGAAAAAAAAAAGGACTTTTATTTTCAGCTACAAAATAGAAGATTCCTCACATCTTGTTCTGAAGAAAAACGAATATTTATCTCCATGGAAACTTCTTGTTCAGACAGTCATAAGTGCCACCTATTCCAAAGTACAGGTAATGAGAAAGGAGGTAATCTTCAGTATTTATTGCTTTTTATACACCATATTACTATGAGACTTTGCTTTTTTGTGAGTGCAGTTTGCTTATGACCTTGTGCAAATGTGTGAGCCAGTCTTGTTTGGTGTTTAAAAAAAGCAAGGGTGTCTGTGTGTCATGCTGTCAATTAAATATCAAATCCAGGCCAGTAAAAATCTGGGTTAGTTTGGGGACCTGGGTTGTCAAACCATTTTCTCTCATCTCTATTACACCATTCACACTGTCACTGTGCTTCTGGCTTTGTTTTTCAGACTTTAGCACTATCGAATATTTACTGTGGTGAAACACGTCCTTTGTGAGGTTCAGAATGATAACAGCAACAATGTCAAAGTTCAACTTAAAAAGGAAAAGTTTTAGATTTACAACAACTGGGCGAGGGCGAGCAACAGGAGGGAGGGCCTCCTTCCCAGATAAAGTGAGACATACAACAACCAGGGTGACATTGTGAAGATATTCTACCACCCACAGCTAGAATTGACAGCCATCCACTTCCCTCAGTGTTCATGTGCAGTAGAGAAAATACAAGCGTATTCAGCCTTGGTGAGATCCGAACAGCAAGAGGGCCACTAATAGCATAGGAGTCCAGTCATGCACAACTTTACAGAAAATCCAACTCAAAGCTGAAGACATTTTCCATTCCACTTTTTAACATAGGATGCCTAAAAAAAAGCAAATAAATGAAAAACTTAAATATCAGAAGTAGCATTGCCACATAAAAAAGGAAAAGTTTTAAATGAAAGGCTGAGCAATCTCCGAAATAGTAGATGACACACCAAGGAGAGATGCACGCACAGATAATCTTACATATATAGGTGCAAAGTGAATATACACACAGCTCTGTGTCTCCATTGAGAGGATTGCAGTCTTGAACACACTGTGAAAATGGTTTGTGTAGTATACTGCAGCTGAAAATGATTCATTTTCTGACAGCAGTATGCAGTCACTAGGAAAGATTTTGTTTCTTATTAATTTCACCTAAAATGTATACAGAGACTGCAATGGACTGGCGACCTGTCCAGGGTGTACCCCGCCTTTCGCCTATTGACAGCTGGAGTTAGGCACCAGCACCCCTCCCGACCACAATGGGATAAGGGTGTAAGAAAATGGATGGATGGATGTCTACGGAGGAGGTGTAAAATGTGAGTTTGTCGCTTGGCTCATCTTTTAATCTGCACTCACTGGTGAATCTTGGTCCTTAGCAAAAACGGTGGTGATGACTGTTCCCTTCTCTGCGTTGGGGGCCACCAAGCCCTTGTACAGATCTTGACTGAAGACAGGTGAGAAGTCATTCATGTCCTGGAATAGCAAGATTTCTTTTTTCAGCATAAAACTCTGAATTAGTCTCTCATACAAACATCAATAAATTGCTTGTAAGCAGTGCAACTAGGAAAGAGTGAGTTTGAGAATCTGACTATGTAAAAAAAAAAAGTTAACACCACAGTTAGACATTATCAACACAAAACTTTAAATAAAAATGTGTACAATAATTCTAATGCTGAAAAACTTGAGCTAAATATAGCACAACCACATAATAAATGTAGAAATAGGTTTTGATTCAATTTGCTTGTCTAACAGAATATTATTTCTACTTGTCCTGTTGCTTTTTATGTTTTATAAATGGAATTAGAAAAGGCTGATATTAGCTGGTTGAAAAATCATTGGTTCACTTAGACAGCCTATAGTCTGATGCTTAACAGACATAATATTTTATCAAGTCAGATGTACTTTCAGAAACAGCCCTACCTTAAAAACAGTAATGGTGACAAGCTTTTAGATTTCATGGCATGACATTTTTTTGTGAACAGAGATAAGTGACCTTGCTGAAACAGCGATATGAGGGGCAAATTTGTTGAAAATTACAGACACAAGAAGTTTGAGACAAACATCAAACATAACTAACCCTAACACAAATTTATAAGAAAAGGATATATTTTTCTTTCCAAAAAATAAATATTTTACAATTTAAATTAAACCAAAATTAGTTCATTTCTTCCCTCATATTTGATATAAATTTTAAAACTTTTAAATCTAAAATTAATGCAAATTTTCATAAACAAATATGTTTAATGGCAGGTTTGTGATATTAAAATTTGATAGTTATCCACTGGACTCATTTTAAAGAATACACACAGTGTGTTTTCAGTTTATAGTGTTTAAATATTATGGAAGAAAGATCAAGTTTTTATTCTTACCAGCTTGTTCAAATGATGCAATGTTTAAGAGAGAGTCAAAATCTCACGGCTTAGTTTTATGAAAAAACCCTAAGGAGCCAATCTTGTTATTACACTGGCAGATTGGAGCTTTTCAAGTAAGAAAATATATTTTCAAATATCAGCAATCAGAAAGTTTGCTAAAAGTCAAGTCATAAAAATTAAGACAATTTAAACAAGATCACTAGCAGCAGCAGTAAAGATGAGATGGGAAAATTTAGCAGATCTAGTTTATACTGTTCCACAAATTGCACCAAGGCATGCAGCCCAGACAAATTAACAGCTGTCCAATTAGATTAGGAAGCCTGTTCAAATATTAATT
Source organism: Girardinus metallicus (assembly GCA_903067095.1). NCBI lineage: Eukaryota > Metazoa > Chordata > Actinopteri > Cyprinodontiformes > Poeciliidae > Girardinus > Girardinus metallicus. Next base: position 41,210 of record CAEGAE010080536.1, on the reverse strand, counting down.
TTAGTTTTTATTTTCTACCCTAAATGGTGAAGTTTCAGACCTATTTGCAGTGCATCCACCCAAGCCCCCCGCTCTCTGAAAAGATAGTTATAATGAGAAAGGTACATTTATGAGCCAACTATGACTTTTATATTGATTTATTTATTGTTTAGAGAGATATTTTATGGACCCAGATAATTTCACATTTGGAAATGGAAAACTTCCTTGTAATAAAATTTTATTTTCTTCTCACTTTTTATAGGAAAAGCTATGGATTTCAGTTGAAATAATCTAAATTTAAGTGTCAAGGTAGTTTAGGTGGCAATCAGGTCTTGTTAAATTGTAATAACACATGTAACACTTTTGATCAGCTTTCTTAGATTAAATAAAACAAAACAGTGCAAAACACTGCAATAAAAACATAGAAAACTGTATAAAAGATAGAATTTAAACCTATCCAATAAAACTTTTTCTTGCCTTGATTTTTCCTCTTCTGAAAAGTTAGAGCCATGAGCAGTAGTCTCTCACTTTGATCTTTTTTGCAGGTTTTGTTTGCTTCGGGATTTTTTTTTTGCAGGATCAAATTTATGCTTTGAACAAAAAAGCTTGATTTTTTGTTCAAAGCATAAATAGCAACAAATGTTACAGTAGAATATTGAGTTTGTCTTACCTGTACTACACTAATAAACATGTGCAAATGTATAATCTCAAACATTTCTGAGGTGCACAGAGAAGTAAAAGGAACAATGAGAGCTGCAAGACAGGTGCAACAGAACATCCATCACAGCTAGTAATACAATGTAAAGAGATAGCATCAACAGCATAAAAGGAAAGATATGGAAATTACTTCAAATAACTCTCTTGAGGTGTTACATAAAAGAGAGAGTGAAATCAGTGGAATCAACTCAATCTTTAGTCCCCTTGAGGCTAGACTGAATCCATTAGACTCATTCGTAATCATTTCAAATGGCAGAGACTGATTTGGTATCAATGCCTGGTGCCATTCCTTTACCCTTGGTGACGGCGCACATAATGCGACAGAGCGTGTTTTTATCAGGACATGCTAGGAAAATCTTCTCATAGCTTAATTCTGCAAACCTTACGGAGATAGGCCGGTTTCATGAGCAGAAATAAAGTAAATGTGCACACATTTTGAAGAACTGATCAGAGCAAAACAACACACATTGTTAAATAGAGATGCACGGTCTCACAACACAATTCTTTTGTTCGCTCAGCTTATAAAAGGCTGCAAAGAAAAGACAAGCTTCCGCAAAGCCTGCCATAATTGCTGTCACAAAGCTAATGAGTCATTCAGATCGTGAATAGCAGTGCATACGAGGCAGAAACACCAATCCATCAAAGCTCTTTTTTGTGGTGTTGCAGTGTGGGTGAGTAGGTCAGCAGGCTAAAATGTGTTTTACAAAAGTAATTCAATCACCCATTGCAGTGAGTGACAGAGCGCAATGCCAGCACAGCTGCAATACCTTAATGTTTTCAATTCACTTTGGCATTATGGTCTCTGTGTTGTGCCCTTTGAAAGATATTATGACTGCAAAACCTTGCTAATGACTCACTGCATAGTCGCTTATCAAGGCCTCATCTCCAGAGCAACAATGAAGGTAGAGAGTGAGTAGGGAGTACAGAGAACAGAGAACTGAGAGAAGGCAGTGCACAGACAGTCTTTGGGCTCTTACTGTGATGCGAATTGTGACGGTAGCTTGTCCTGGCGGCATTCGGGCTCCTCGGTCGACAGCTTCTACCTGGAAAGTGTAAGAAGCCCCCATACCCATAGATGCCAGACCCTCGAAGTCCAGGGTCTGCAGCACAGCTAGCTCCCCAGTGATAGGGTTAAGAGAGAACAGCTGCCTGGCTGACTCAGTCTTGATGCGGTATGTGATGTTGGAGAAGAGGTCTGCGTCCACAGCCTGCGAGATGTATGAAGAGAAGCACAGATATGAGGATTCTAGAAGACGAGAGATGTATGCTGAAAAGAAAAAAAAACAAAAAACAGCAGGATGTTTAAAAAAGTGAAGGGTGTGTTTTAATTTAAAATTTTGCAGCTCCGGGGATTACCCCAATCATTCATTAATCAGGTTCTCATTAAATTAAGCCACTGAGGAAAGCTAAAGTTCATGAGAGTGAAATCCCAACTCACAAAGCAGATATAATTTCCAAAGGCTAATGCAATATATTATAAAATTTAAACCTGCAGGGATTGGAATTATTCAAACCCAGGCCAAATTTGATTTATTGGAAATGTTTACTCAGAATATAAGTTTAATCAGGCAGGAACACAATAAGTTCAAAGTAGTATTGTGTCAAACTTCTTAAATTACATCTTTCATAAAGACCTGTGTAAATTCCCAATGGTTCAAGAAAAACTAAATAATCTGCAGTTTAAACTGCCACCATAAAAACCATAAGAATGAAGTCAGTTAGAAGAAATCCTAAATTGATAACATAGACATTCTAAAGAAACTATACCTTGAATTTAGATTTGATGTAATTGATTCCATAATATGTACAACTTCTTGTAAAAATATTCATATCCCTTAACCTTTTTCCCATTTTCTTATGTAACTACCACTAATTTATTGGGGTTTTATGTGAAAAACCAGCACCTAGTGGGCAATTCTGAAGTAAAAGGAACACAATACATGGCTTTTGAAATTGTTTACTAATAGAAACCTGTAAAAATGTAAGCGTCTGCCTTTTGTCATAGATCTAACATCCCTTAGGGTGAGAAGCTTGGTCATCAAAAAAGGGCTCAGTATAAAGTCGCTGCTTTTCCACATTGAGAAGAGCCATCTTGGTTAGGATGCCTCCTGGATTCCTCCCTGATGAGGTGTTCCAGGCACATCCCACTGGGGGGGAGACCTTCAGGAAACCCCAGAACACGCAGGAGGGGTTATGTTTCTTGGCTGACCTGTGAACACCTTGGGAATCCCCTGGAGGTGCTGGCCCAAGTGGCTGGGGAAAAGGAAGTCAGGGTTTCTCTGCTTAGGTTGCTGCCCCTGAAACCCGACCCCAGTTAAGCAGAAAATAATGAATAGACGGATGAAGTTCTGTGTGTTACACAGAAGTTACAAAGTTTGTATAAGCCTGAAGGCATCTTTATATTGATAAAAATAACAAAATGCTGCCAATGCTAATATAAATCTGGTACATATTTGACTCTGGTTGGTTTTCCCATTGCCCAGTGGGTATCTAACCTGCCACCAGTGTCAGTTCAGGGGTGAGGTGTTGTTGTTGTATAGTTTATGGAGGTGTCATACTGCCACTGTCACTCAAATCCCCTGCCTTCTTTACCTCCCTCTTCTTCTCACTCTCCTCACCTCCTGCTATATCCCTGTCTGGGAGATGTCATTCATGATATGCCAGCAATTATTCGACCCCCTGCTAGTGTTTGCTCTACGTCTGCACAATTTCTCTATGCCTCACCTCACTGCACATATTTATGTTGATATTTGACAGTGTTAGGGCCAGATGCAAACACCTTCAGTTTTTTCATTATTTATTTTATCTTGTGGAGTGTGTTGATGTTTGCCAGTTAGGATGGATCTACCGAAGTTTGGATATGACTCAAGAAAAAAAAAAAAAAAACACTTCATGTCTTGTTCTGTCAAAAGGTACCTGTAAGAGAGAAAGTGTGTCTCTCCAAGAAGACTGTATTTTGTTTGTCACAGATTTTACCATTTTGACAATTTTCTCACTGAATAACCAGCCTAAATGCTACTTCTGGATACAAGAAGGGAAAAATGGTGACTTTGATGATAGAAACTTACACTTAGTTTCAGAACCACAGTCCCCAAAGGGCTGTTCTCAGGTACATTCACCACATAGTCTTGTTGTGAGAAGACCGGGCTGTTGTCATCTATATCCAGAATCTGGACTAAGAGCGTCAAGGTGGTTCTTCTAGGGTCTACCGCCCCATCTGAGGCCTCAACTATGAGGCTATACTGATCTCTTAACTCTCTGTCTAGAGGTCGTTTTGTGTAGATGCTTCCATTGGCACTGATTACAAACAAGTCAGGATGATTGACAATCCGGTAGTAAACCTGACCATTGGCTCCTGCATCAGGGTCAGTGGCCTAAGGAGAAAGAAAACCAAACAGAGTGTTTAAATGAGCGGACTCCTACAAGAAAAAATAAAATGAGTCAGTGACTTTAGTTTGTTTCGCCTCATGCTAACTAGTTGCATGTTGTTGTTTTTTTTAAACAGGCACACTTGAGTGCTGGCAAACTCTTGAAGTAAGGTGACTATAATTAGCTCTGTTTATTGCACTAGCAACTTAGCAATAAGATGAAAAGAAACGGTGGAAAACAAATAATAAGAGGAAAGCTTAATAACAGAAAAGTAACGTTCTGTAAAATTGAACATCATGAAAATAAATATTTCTGATAAACAGTGGAAAACACTGAATCTTTTTAAATACACTAGTAATAATAAAAAGATAAATAGTCACGAAGAATTAGTAGATGATTAACAGGCTTTAAAACAGAACTGAATACATATTTCACCTCATGCAAATAGCAACTGGGTTTGAGTTGGATCCATTACATGATTTGTTAGAGCTTGGCTTTGTCTCGATGCCTTGCATATTTACAAAGCTTTCAACAACAAAGCCCCTTAAGCTTCAGAGATGCAGCCGAGCCAAAACAACAACGTTTAAGTCTCATTTCTCCTCTTGATATGGAAACTCAAGCAAATGTGTGATTTGTAAACCTTGCAATAAAAGAATAAATCATTAATAATCCATTTCTGAACAAAAAATTCGATAAAGAAACAGAGTCAAACATGACCACAGGGAGTAAAAAAATAGAAATTTGTGGCTGAAAACAAGAGAAACAATGGGCTACTCAGTGGTAATGCAGACATGCAGAGGAACATAGTTTCCCATTCTATTCTACATGTTTAACACTTTCCTATAACAGAATGTTAGGGGCATTGTAGATCAAATTAAAAAAATGAAGCCACAAAAGGAGTCGATGTGTGAAATAATGTGCTTTAAGGTTTAAGTGACACATTTAGGAGTTGTTCATATGGATAAAAGGGAGTGATACAGCCCAGGTGCGGATTCAATTTAGCCATGTAGCAGCTTCTTATTTACTGAAGGAGGCCAACGTAACATTTCCCGTTTGAAGTGTTCATGGTGAGTCTACACCTGGGAGATATTGTTCTGATATAGAAAAAGAGCCACCTGTTCCTTAGCGTTCCGAATATTTCTTTTTATTTTTTTAGGGGGGGAGTTAGTCAAGTTCACCTTGTGTACACAAAAATCCGGTGGTCGTTAGACACGGTTTCAATCATCAAACAGAGTTTATCCAGAAAACAACAAAACATAAGTCAAAATGCTGTGGAATTTTACATGACGCCTTTATGATGATCCTGACACAAGCGCTTATGAATTGGTCCACCAGTTGTCAGCACTGCTGAGTCTATGGCTCCCCTGCTGAGAGCAGGGAGAATGGGTTTAAATGTTGCATGAGTTATCGGTTCCAGAACAACAACTGTCAGCGGCGTTAGCCAAATTTTTGCTAATCTATTCAAGTGTGTGTAAAAAAAGAACAGGTGGGAACTGGTTCCAATTACTGTCACGATAATCCAAAGCACTTTAAGGCTAGCATTAAGCTATTTAATAGCATTATGTATTTAGACTCCAGTCATCCAAACCCATGGCAGCTGCCTGAAGCCTCATGGCTGCCTACATTATGTCTCCAACCCTGCAGGTGAATTCAAGGCAGATGATTTTACCATAACATCATGTTTTAAAAGAAAACGCTTAAATGGACACAAATAGCTTATTTGTGTCCAACAGCTTATTTTTAACACTCTTGCTTCTCATCCACTTGCTCTTCTGTCACTTGGACGGTCACTTAACATGTCATGCAATAGGGAGGTGGAGGCTCCTGTTTTGAAAGTAGTAAAATGTGTTCAGCTTGGCACAAGATGTTCATCTCAAGAAGTTACTCAGGCTTGGGAAAAGGCACTTACCAATTACTGATCACTTCTCAGCTTATCAGAAAGGAATGATGAAACTGTGAGAAATGCTTGGTATTCATGTAACACTGCCAGTTAACAAAAAATATATCAGGCTTCACAGCTTTTAGCAAATGTTGGCCAGTTTAGGTGTGTTCAATGCTATATCATGAATGCTATATCATGAATGCTATATCCTGCGATCTGGGCAGACCTTCTTTACGCTCTACATGTTATCTCAGGGCAAAATGCGATCACTTAGCAACATAATGACACACTTCACAAATGAACTCTACAAGTCAAGATTATTTAGAAGCTGCATCCCGAGGGGAACGGTCTCTTCAAATGCTGTGCAATGAGCATGATGTCTTAAAATGCAAATCTGTGCTCCCTGCATGAAAAATAGTATCTCTCTCTTTCTGAAGAAAAATGTCTCTCCACCATGAAAGGATTACCTCAAGACAGATAAACCAGAAGGAAACTAAAATATACTCAAGGCAGACACATAAATAATAGTTAACACAAATTTAAACGCAGGTTCTGGTTTATGTTGTACTGAAAAAGTGCTCAATTTCCAACATGTTAAGGTATTTTGGTTGCTTCTTATTTATATGAACACATTTATATTGGACTTTAAAAAAAGTAAATTTAACTTTAAGAAATGAAAGGGATTATGCTGCTGTAGATGGGTAGAGGTGAGGCAATGAACCCATCATGAGGTTCAAAGAAGTTCAGGGAAGGCTCTGTAGAATTACAAGATGTAATCTAATCTGTTTGAAGCACAGATTTGCACGAAAATAAGATTTTTTGTATTTATACGAGTCAGTTGTACTTTTATTTATTACAGTTCAGCAGAGGGAAAACATACACAGGGTATGTACCATGCCTTGCCTGATCACAGTTAAATTGGATTAGTGAAGCAAGTTGGACCTTGTAACAGAAATCACTTTTTGTCTTTTCTTTCCCATCTCTGACCCCAGAGAATGTTCCTATTTGTGCACTATAACTCAGTGACAGGATGTTTGTTACTGTAATATAAATTATTTAAAATGAAAAGAACAACACAGCACTTAATTTTGATCTTTCATTTCCAGGAGGACTTTCGACTTTCCCACTTCAGCTAGCTTTTCTCAATTATATAATTTTTCCAAAATCAACATTGCGTTCAGCCGTTAAAGCAGTTCTCTTTACGCTGGCTTCTAAAAACAAATCTATATGTTTTGCTTACATCAAAACTACCATTACTGTGGCTGGGGCTACTGTTAATATAATTGTTAATAATCTCCATCAATCAGATGCAGTAAAAGACATCTGTATTTGATAATATACGTCTTCTTCCATCAACCTGTTCCTGCAGCTACGCCATAATCGATGTTTATTGGCTATTGAGTCTCTCGTGACAACTTCTCTCCACAAAGCCTCTGGTTGCTAAGAAACTACTGATTTTAAAGAGACTCAGCAAGAAACCTTGTCCAATCAAATCAAAACTAAGACTGATCACCGCGTTATGTGCGTTATACAATACGGTAAGTTGTTCATTCTTGAGGAGATCTCTTTTTATTTAATATATCTCTGATACTTCAGGAAATGTTTTTTGAAACACTTTCTTTTTTTAGTTAATCTAATTTTGATATGACCCAAGGTGCGAAACCTTCAGGACATCCATCATAAGGTACCGAAAATAAACTAGCACCGCTATTCCATCCTAAAGGAGACCCCCTGGCTTGCCAAGCTGCTTAAGAAGGATAAAATAGTTAAGTGGCTGTAAAATGGTACTAAAGAGATCAACACAGCTCAGAAATGAAAAGTGAATATTAGTATCATGGGTCATCGTAAACAGTCTTTTTTTGGATCTCAATCCTGTGGCTCTCAAACTTTAGGCTTTACCTGTTTTTTTCTTGAACACATTGCCATTTTCCCTCTCAGGTTACAGTGAGGTTGAAACCATGGAAAAAGTTCTTCCATAAAATAACTTTTCCTTGGGCTTATGAGAGACTGATATATACTTCTGACAGAAAAAGAGTAGAAAGTAAAGAGACTTTGACTCTGAAAACATTTGGATTCTTTAGCAGTTTTAGTCATTACAGTTGAAGCCTCCAGTTTCTTTCTCAATAAGCAGTTTTACAATATTGATTTTTTTTCTCTTTAATAATTAGTCATTCTTGAGAAAATCTAAAAATCCCTTCATCCTTTAGGTGCAAATCACAGCCAAAATTGAGAGACAAATGAATCTGTTTCAATAGATAAGACTAATCTATTTAAATTGCTTAATTTAGTATATTATAGCTCATCAACAGTACATCTGTTGATGAACTAACTATGAGAAGAGATAATTGTCCATCAGAAAATAAACATGTCAATCTGCTCTTATAAATGTGCCATAATTTAATATGTCCAAAGAATTGTATATTTCTTTTAAATGTTCACCAAATCCATGCTGTTTACACTGATTATTCTTACATTTGGTTGTGATTTTGTGAATAAAACATACTGTATGAAAAGTAAAATCAAACCTTTCAAATTTCACAATCAGCTTCAGGAAGGTAAATGTAGCTTCCCAATGCAACATAGAGAGTAGGTTAGCACTGAGTTAAGCACTTTAATGTACTTTTCTAGTTGGTGACAATCTCAGCTCTAGATGGTGAGTTGCCAGCTCAGAAAGGCTTTCAAACCAGGGCAAGACGTAGGGAGTTTGTGCACTGGACTAAGCCCCTTTCTAGCTGCTCGCTGTATTTGTGAGGAAACACTTGCAAGGGAAACTCAAGAAAGCTTTACTGCTTGCAAACACCAAGTTTCTTTCATGTGTCCTTTTGTTCTCTTTCACACTTCATAAACTCATAATGCTTACTCATAAATATAACAGTGTGTACAGCTAAACTGAAGGCACTAAAAACTTACAGACATGAACATCTGTTTACACTTGTATGTAATAGAAAGCAATAAAAGGGAGACGAGTAAAACAACCAATGTCAAATCCTATAGTAACTTAAATATCTTTGCCAACTTGTTCTGGACTTTAATAAGTACAGGAATGTTTGTGCATATTCAGTAGAGTAAACGTAGATTCTTTAACAACAACGGTTGTAAAAACAAGAATAACAGGCTGGTTTAAATTCTTCTTCTGGATCATATTGCATACACTGGCAGACAATGTCAACTATCTCAATACCCTGATTAATCCAATGACAGAATTCAGTCCCTTTAATCTACATGAGTAATAAGAATATCTGACTACACATGGCAGCTCAGCCAAGGCAGCCATCAGGGAGGCAACTGTGAGTCAACTGTGTTGAATAAAAACAGGTAATTTTCAATGGACAGCGACAACAATAACTAAGTCATAGCTTACTTTGCAATCTGTATCAGAAATGTAGCTGTGTAGTGGTTAGAATGAAAAATATATTACTACTTTAAAATACACAATTATCATATTTAAGTAACATTTCACTTACCATGACTTGTCCAACAAATAGATTGGCTTGTTCTTCTTGAACAGTAAAATTGGTGCTGAGGGTGATGTTAAATTTTGGGTCATTGTCATTGACATCAGTCACCACTATGCTCACGGTAGCAGTGGACGTCTAACACAAAAAGGAAAAGAAACACCAGGATTAAAAAGAGTTTTTCCACATGCTGATTTAAAAGAAAATGAGTGTAAACACAATGAAAGAAACTAATAACCCTATCACACTTCTGAATACCTGCTTTCCATTCCAGTTGTGTAACATCTTCCAGCATCACCTTGTGCATTTGGCATAAGGTGAAGCAACAATGAAATCAAGTAGTCGCAAATATTAGGGACATTGTTTGTTGTTTTGTTATTAAACAAATTGGTGGCAACATAGTTGCAACTGAGCACATTTGCACCACTGCTATTGAAAAAGCACTCTGAGATGTTCAGCAGTGAAACAATACCTTAATCTTATATACACTACACAAATAGTATACACTGAAGAAGATGTACTCACAATGAATGCTCTCAGGTTCCATCTAAATCATTCTAAACTACTTTTGGATTAGTGCAGCTAGCAACAGTCTGAACATTGGACTATGGGCTGTCTTTTGGGCACTGGATTAAGTATGGAAAACAATCAAAAAAGGTATGGAATAAAAATTTAAATGAGAGGATTACTTCTTCTAGAAAAGCAACCTACCCCATTCTAAAACAATAGAACAATAGTAAAGTGTAAGCCCTTCATCCCTTTACATACAGACTATACAAACTGTGACATGCAAGTTTTCACATCTTGCACGTGTGAAAACATGCAAGGTGTGAGCAAAACAACAAAAAAAACCCCAACATTTCAACATTTTATGATTTCATGTTTATTATTTTTTTGTCAACTGACAATGTTTTTTAAAGTAGGAAATAAATTTAAAGATAGCATTGCAAACTGTTAATTTGATTGTTCATTTAGAGTCAGGACAGACAGAACATATGACAGAGTCCATGTTTTGCCCTTTGATGAACTGGTAAATTGTCCAGGGTGTACTCTGCTTCGCGCCCAGTCACTCCTAGAGATAAACACCAACTCCACCTTTACCCCTTATCTCACAACCCTGCAAAGATAAGTTTGCATAAATGATAGGTTTGGATAGATGATGAGTCGATGGACGATTGAGAACTGTGAGATATAACAACACAACATATCAACACATAAAGCCAAACAGATCCACATTTTATCGCACAAAAAAGCACTTCCTATTAAAAGAGCCCAACTGTTCTGTGGAACACTTGGTTATATTTTGTAAAAATTATCACCCCAAAAGGTTGCTTAAAGCATCTCTGTAAGGTTTTGACTGCTTATTTACTGATTTGGAATTACTCCTGTTTTCTGCCTTTCTGCATATTCTTAGCGAGAAAAAAATCTAATAAATTGTTTTAAACTCATTCTGTTTCACAGATTAGTCCAGCTGTCTCACATCTTTGTCTCATTTAGTATATTTTATTTTTTATTACTGGCTTAAATAGATCAGTTAATTTCAACTGCCTCCATGCTTTGTGGTTGAAAGAATGAATTTTGGAATCACTGCTGCTTGGTTTCATGTTCTAAAGAAAAAATTATTCATTCTGAATATATGCTGAAGTTTACTTCAGATATGGCAGCATCATTATCCTCCTGCCAAAAGCTCTACCAGATCTGAGATAAACAATGTGACATCTTGGCTGATTTCTGCTGTTTTTTCTACACTGTCACACAAAATGAAAAAAAAAAAAACATCATGTTTTAGGTACGCCTAGATTTAACTCAAATGATGTAAATTATTCTTTCATCAACTGTGCAAAAATGTTATAGCCAAGAACAAATAATTTCAGTAGATCAAATGACCTAAAAATCTAAATATTTAGTATGATATTAGAGAAAAAGATGTATGTTTTTATACAGTCCATGTAAATGCATGGTTTGAACTTTAATGTTAAAAACAACACTATTTGCAAAAAGACATCCAAAATAGTGCTGTTTGTTGATAAAAAAATGACTTCACATTTTTAACATTGAATTTAATTATGTATTTTAGCTTGTGTCAAAGAAAGAATTTAATTACCTTTGGGTTTTGATTAAAAGAGAAAGATGCTTTTATATTTATTCTCAGGCTGTAAGCAGTCTGAGAATAAAGTAACATTTTAGAATATTGATTAAATCATTAACTGTGCTTTTGGTACATCTCACCACATTGATTACAGTGAATCAAATTACATTTGTATCTTGCCATCTGTTTTCAATTAGTATTTCTGTGAGTTTTTTGATCCCATAGCTCACTTGGCTAAACCAATTCCCCACTGCACCACTTATTAGCAGAGCCTCTAAGGACATGTATATAGCTTATGACCTTCATATAGGGACAAAGTTCAAACCCCTGTGGTGCTTCGATAAATCAACACAGAAAATGGCACCATATGCAGAAGCTATAATTTTGCATTGTTGTGGGGCAAATATGCCTGCAATAAGGGTATGGAATCTTTGGGGGTGGAAAGATGTGTGACTGTGGCGTAGCCCCAGTGGGTGAAAATACCTACGAGAAGGCAGCCGTTTGAAGCTTTCCTGCCAAACGGGATGATTGTCACATGGTATAGTTATTGTGAGCCTCCCCACACTATCGTTGGGGGAATACTTTGTTATTGTTTTTCTTTGTTGTTAATTATCATTGCCACTGTAACATTTATAAAAGACACGCCAAAGGAATGTTGAGGTTGTTTACACGAGTGTCTTCATTTCCAAAGGAAAAGACAATGTGAATGAAAGCAGGACGCTGCTGTTGTAATAAGATCAAATCATTTTTCATTTCAAAGAGAGCATTTGGCAAATTAAGATCAACTCCCAACTGTAGTTTGACTTACCTATGACAAAGAAGAAAGAAAATCGTCACAACCCATTGGACTTGAATCTGGTTAATGAGATGTGATTTTTTATTTAACTTTAGATAGATGAGGCTCTTTGATGTCTAATCTTCTAAATCAGCTGTCTGACACTTACAGAGATGGTTGCTGATACATTCACTTTTAAGAGATAATCTTGACCAGAAACGTTGTTTAGCAACGACTGATATGATCAGACTATTAGAAGTCTGGTACTCACTCTCGCCAGGAGCGATCCAACTTGCCAGAGTGAATTTTTAGGATCTAAGTCAGCTTGGTAGTTTTCACTAAAGTCTGAGGAGAATACAAATTTAGAAATCTGTTAAAAGAGGAGGACAATTTGTTTTGTGCAAAACTAGCTGATAGAAAAGAAAAATATCACAAACAAATGCTTGCTTTCTTCTTTCATTTTTGAACACATATGAAGGTTTATAGTTTTGGTCGTTTTGTTTGTTCCCAAATGTGAGTTCTCTTAACTGTATTGGCACTGGAGTGGTCAGAAAATCATTCAAGTATATTTGTTAGTGAGTATATACTTAACAATACCTCAAACAAGGTATTGGTATAGCTTTGTGAAACTCAATACTTAAGTCTGGTTTGAAATGCTTTTACATGGAACCAGGTTAGTTTGGATAGTTGTTTTCCTTTATAAAGGAAATTCTCATTCTCATCTGAGTTAAGAGTGTTGTCGCACCCCCAGTCATTGGGAAGTTTTCTTTTTAAATAAATCAATAATGTGCATGGCAAAAGGCCACAGGGTGGGTTACCAAGATCTTTTACTAGAGATGCACTCATCAAGTTTCTCCTTCTGTTTTTCTTCGCGGGCTAACATTCCTTGCAGTAAGTCTTTTGATAGAAGTTATAGTTTCAAATCTAACTTAACATAAAAGAATAACAGAATTTATGCATCAAGAAATTATACTCAAAAAATTGCATGAAACTACATGTCAAGAGTTGATGTGTTTATAGATTGGGGTAGGAGTCAGTATTGGACCAGCCAATCAATGGTCAGAATAAAAACATTTGCAGAATATGATCTCTTATCAGTGGATTGCAGCGTTCTTAATGTGATCAAAAATTTCTCTTCACTGATCGACGCTATATTTACAAAGTGTTGATCAATGAAGGCAAACTGCATGAAAATATTCAGTGAACGTTTGATCGTTGCCTTCTGCGCACCACCTGCATCAGGGGCATCAATTATTTAAACTTTCAGAGAGCAAGGAAACAGCTTAGTGGAGATTACAGCTGCTGATTTTTGATATGAGGCGAAAAATCCTGTAATTGCTACTAAATATCAGAATTCAGATCCATCACCGTTTACTTTGAAGAAGCAATGGTGCTTGGACGTATATTAAGATCTGAGATGTTAAGAAATATAATTCACTTTTGACCTCCTTATGGCACTTAAACGTCGCAATGTCTATTTTCACAAAAAGTATATAAAGCAAAGCATAGGTCCTTAAAGTCTAAAAAAATATAAGGTTGCACTTCTGATCCTTTTTGTGTTTCTGGCCAAAATGGCAGCACTGAATGAGTTCCTCACCTCCACACTCCCACAAGCCTTTTCTCCTCTCTCATTTAATTTTCTTGCTGTTGTAACAGGATTACTCTCTAGCTGTGACATAGAACCTACACAAATCAAACGTTAATACACTCTATGAGAAAGATTTTGTGCAACAGAAAAAATATTCTTTATATAGCTATGTGCACAACATTTAGACTGTAAATTCACACTAAGAATTGACGCCCCAACCTACATGGACCTCAATTACCTCCTATTTTCACTCTTACCAAGGCGCTGTCCTACTGTGCCTCTCTCACTCTGTGACGTATCATATAAACGCAGGAACATACAGTTCAATGCACTACGCCTGCCAATAAGTTACGAGTGTGCAGGTGAGGGGGCAGCAATCAACATCACTCTTGTGACAGCTCATCAGCTAATGTTCATTGCCCATCATACACTGCATCTTAAAAGGGAAAGTGCCTTTCACCTCTGCCTGGAATGAAGACAGCTGCTCAAAAGTGAGCCAATTGAGGTGAAGTCTAATTAAATTAAGACAGTTTACATTATTATCAGCTCTCAGAGGGAGAAACCGCGGCCAGCATCAATGTTTGTTGATGTCTTTTCCTTCTCAAGGCTGAGGTGTCCTGTTAAAAGCCTACTTGCCTTTTTTTTTTTATTAAATGAGCATGTCTCAACTTTGTGAAATTTTTACACTGTAACTTATACATTATGGCTATGGTTAAGTGAATATTCTAATTTTGATTCTGCTGGTTTAAATGCAGATTCATTATAACATTATGAAAAACTAGAAAATACCTGAAGAAATTTGGCCAACTCAGCCCTCCTCTGTAGTCAGTGAGAGTTTTGCCATCAATGTAGTTGTAACCTTTAGCCATCATTGTAGTTCTAAAGGGGAGCTCAGCCCTCTGTAAAGGTGGAGGAAGACTTCTTAAGGCTATTATTAGTGCTACCCTGAGACAGATATTTAGGCTTTATGAATCAGCTAAATGAATTATTCAAAATGCTAATGTTTCCGTGAATGCTGTCAGTAGCATGTGGGGCATCACTAGCATGTTGTCTGTCATTGACTTACTCCATTCAGTATACTAAACATGGCTAATAAATAAGAAAAATAGCTAATAGCTTATTTTAGGTAGAAGGCTAATGCTAATGCACTGCCTTGCTAACCTGAGAGAAAAATATAGTAAGGGCTGATATTATTATTATTATTTGTGGGAGTGAACGTGATTTAAAAATTGTTTAGGGGGTCAAAAACCCACTCCGTTTCTCACTAACGGAGTGGCAGTTGGTTTCAGTTACACTCTGTGTTTCGGCAGTTGGAAATTTTGCTCGTTTTTTGCTTTTTACGTCGCCATTGTAACTCCAAATCCCACTAAAAATAATAGCTCCCTTCTCGGCAACGTTTTGATACCACTTTTGTGGGGGTGCATGCAGCGGTACGAGCCGCATTAACGATGATGGAAGAAAAATAAAGATATAAAGAGACATTCTATTGGATGTAGAACAATAGGTGCCTGCCATGCAATGCATGGAGGCAGTGACTGACTTACTTCACAAATCAGTCACTGCTCTCCCTATGCATTGCTATGGGCAGGCCCCAATAATATGGTATACTACTATGACTAGGATCATTTAAAAAAATAAGGCATTCAAATAAAATGAACTAATGCATGAATGACTGAAGGTATGAACTACTGAGAAACACAATCTGTAGTCAGGTAAGCAGGTTGGCATAAAAAACAATCTAACATATACAAACATGTTAAATAGTGAAGAAAACGTTACTAAGTAAACACTGAGAAATTAATCTTGGAAAAAAATTTACTTTTTAGCTCTAACAATCTCAGTGGTTTAATGTCCATCTTCATCTGCCAGTATTAAGCTCTAACAATTAACAGGAAATCAACTGATGTTCTCTACCAGTTGTAAAGATAAAAACATGGTGAGTCATGTGTCTCTAATTTGAATAAATTGAAAAGAATTATCTTATATTCTGAATGAATACAGCATGGAAAATGGAAACCTAGTACAATTTTATTAACCGTCACTTCTTGGTTTGTAAGTGCAGTAACAAAATCAGACTTTCCACCTCAGTAACAGACCTTTTGAACTCAAATGGTGGTAAAAGTAGCACTGGTGATACACACCTGCATTTAGTAGTAGTGGCAATTATGTGTAACTAGAAATTTAAAACCTTAATGCAATAAAGTGGACAATGGTGAACAGGCACCACGGCTCTGGAAGCATGTATGTGGCTCCTCTCTTCCTAATGTCAGCCCTGCGA
Organism: Girardinus metallicus; assembly: GCA_903067095.1. NCBI lineage: Eukaryota > Metazoa > Chordata > Actinopteri > Cyprinodontiformes > Poeciliidae > Girardinus > Girardinus metallicus. The sequence continues at coordinate 25,078 of CAEGAE010080536.1, read as the reverse complement.
TTCTGTGGGCCCACACATCCACCATTGAACCTTCTATACACAAACACACTCCCAACTACACCCCTACAGGTGTTTAGATTCAGGTGTTTTTCCAGATACATTCACACGTTGAGCAGCATTTGCCTCTGAGTATATCTTGTATTAAATTGTATGGTGTACTTTTCAGTAGTGTCAATGTGTTGGTCATTGCTATGGTTTCTCAATCTTGTTTATTCACTCTCTCTGCAAGTGTAGAGGCAGACTTCTATTCTTTTCATGCTTATTTCTCTTCTCTACTCTTAGTTACTTTTCCCTTTAAACCCTTTCCCCACCCTTCTACCACTGTTTTCTCCTTTATTCTCCATTTCTCTGTCCATTACATTTAAGATAGAACAAATTCTAATAGTTTTATACACATCTATGCATATGTATATATACATCCATCCATCCTGGAGCATCTTAAACGAACGGAAGCCATAATGCTCCGCTTATGAAAATAAACTTGACAAACTCAAACAATGATTCTGAGTTGGACCAGCCACACAGCCAGCCAGAACATGATTTGTCTTGTTAATTTAAAAGTTTTGTTGGCTTAAGTGGTCTTTGTTTGACAGTTGTGAGAAGGAAAGTAGGCTGTGAAAGACCGAGAGGCCACGCACCAAAGGTCATCAGGCCGGGACTCAAATGCGTCCCGGCCTGATGACTAGGGTTTCCATAAAAGGGTCGCACTTTAAATAAAATTAATAAAATAAAATAGGGTAAATAAGCAGAATGTTGTTATTTAACCTCCGCTCTAATTTGGTTTCTTCTGACAGTTAATGCAACAAAAAGCATTTTGACGAAAATTGCAACCTTTAGTCTCTTGGATCAAAATTCCTACCTAAGTACTTTTATTAATCTTTGTTTCTCTTAAGAGAGCAGCTCTCTAAAGGAATCCAGTTGATAAGTGAAAAAAATTGTGCCTCACCCCTCCAGGTTTACCGTCTGAAGCAGTGACAATCAAACGGTACTGGTCTGTGATCTCTCTGTCCAGAGGCTTGCCCAGAAGTAAAAGGCCAATCCTGTTGATAGAGGGCAGAGCAGATATTACAGAACAGCACATTAGGATTTTACTTTTTCCCTCAATTGCTTTGTTATAAAACATGAGCGGCTTATTTATTTTCAGAACTTCATTACATATTTTACCTTTGATACAGTATCAAAGAGTCAAGAATAGGAGAATCCAAAACATTGTATTTAAATCAAGGTTTATACAACATGGTCTTTGATCATAGAACATTGGTGGTGGGTAAAGAACAAGTGGGAGTTTAACTGCTCTCTTAGTCTTTCCCTTCAGGTAGCCATGCTTCAGGGCCACGGCAAATGGACAACAGATAAAAAAATTTCCAATTTCTTTCCACTTGGCACAAACTTTCACAAAGTGGGCCCTCTTGCTCGTTCGTGCCACAAAGTTTGGCCCTGGCATTCCAAGTAAAAAGTGTAGATGGAGTCCTATGCATGAGGCTGAATTATCTCTGTTTGCACACAAAACACACAAGGGCAAGTCAAGCCACACACAAACTCAGAGACAACAATTTTGTTCCTGCACTCAAGAGAGCCTCTGCCAGAAGGAAAAGCGGAAAGAAAGATGAATGCATCTGAACTCGGTGCTAAATTAATGCCTGTAGCAATTCCCCACTGTCCCCCACTCCTTCCCATTTCTGATTTAAAGCTCTTGTGGCGAGGCAGTCCAAGCAAAACCTGACCACTCCATTCCTCTGCAGACCCTGACCATTATACTGCAGTGCCTCATTTTAAACTCTGACAGGCAAATTACTGAAATTCTGTCAATGTTATCTATTCCTCTAAACAGATGCCACAAGGTTAGAAGGAGAGAACTGTTTTAAATTCCCCACACTCAATGATCCTTGACTTAAGAGGGCAAAAAGAGCTTTGCAAAAACACAATAAAACTGGTATATTAATTTTACAGACTGGCATTAATATATGAAAAGAAGGGTAGAAACATGCGCTTTGAGCTCAGTGGAGATATCCTATAAATTATCATGATAACGATTATCTTGATGGGTGATAATGGCAGCAGGCAAAATGATTAATGCAGAAAAGCCAACCTGGGGAGTTTATTCCTCACTGAAGCTGGATAGTTGCACTACACTCAATGGAATGAGTCTGAGAGGTTCACTGATCATGTGCGATAACATCCCGCCTTCTCTGCCCAGCCGCCATAAATGAAAAGATGTTGTCAGATGTATGGGACACTATTAACAGCATTGTCTGGGGTGTCGGCAGTGTGGTCCGGAGGCTATCCTCCTCAGTCACACTAACAGTTGATCTTTCATTCTGCTCAGATCATGTCTCTCTATGCTACATTGGACTTGATGCAGAAGGTGTGAGTACCCAGTGGCAAAAGTGCTCTACTCGAGGCAAGACAAGCAAGATAAGTCACAAAACTGAAACTCAATTTCAGACTCACTAAGTCTCAGTTTTCACATTCAGCAGAAGACAGTCTCATATATTTAAGAGAACAAGCAGATTTTCATAAATCATAAAATTGTGATTGAATTTTAGAAGTGTGTATCGCTGTATTTAGTCTCATTATCTATTACCAGAAGCATGCATGAACATATGACAAAATCACAATGCACATAGCATTGTGGTTTTTGTGCATAGTGTTTAACCTGTTCAGTTAAACACTATGTTGATAAGTGGAGACGGAGACAGATTGTTTTCTAAATGGGGTGGAAGATAAGGGTCAAAAGCACATTTTGACATCATGCTAAAAGAACATCATTCAGCACCCTGGCATGACAACTACAGCAGATTCAAGGTGTCTTGTTGCTCATCCAAAAATACCAGCAGTTTCCTGACAGAATGCCTTGTGTAAACATAGCTTTAGCTTTGTTCTTGCTCTCTGTCTATGCATTAAATCTAAATACCAATAAAAAAGTTAGAAATAAAATTTTAACTGCAGCAATTAATGTTATAATATTCTAGCAGAGACTACAAATAATAGTCTTTTTCTGTTGTAAATAATAGCAATGAGATCATGTTATATATTACTGTTTAAGATTTTGTGTTACTATAAAAGAAATTAGATTGAAATTGAAACTGTGTACAAATGTACACAGGGCAGTTAAAACAGCAGCAAGATGTGTTGTCTGAAAACATACATCACTACACGGACGAATGTAGACTTTCTGTTTAGCTGTAGGGGAAGATCTTCTACAGGAGGTGAGATATCGAGGCACAGCTGTGACCTGTTCGTAAGCACCCTCTCTGTCTTTATCTGGAATGGTGTACGAAGGTCCAATGACACATTTTGCCTTAGAGCCATGGACAGCTGCTTCCACTGAGCATGTCACAAACCTTGTGAGGACAGAAATAAATAAAACATTTTTTTTTTCCCCTTAATACACTGTGTGTGTGTGAGGTTGGCGTAAGACCAGACGGCTGGCTAAATGAGAATGTACTAAAATTACACTTCTGCATCTTATGAGATTCCTAAGTTGAATGGCATAGTTTCATCTTCAGTTATTTAGAATGATACATCTCTGGCAGAGCCTCTTCTGAGATAAAAAAAAAAAATATCTTCAGCTTTTAATGGAGATATGGTACTTAAGCATATTTTAAAACTGACTAAATTAATTTCTTCCCCAAAAAACAAGATCTTCAGCATTGGCTTGTTGTATGATTAGCTAGATTCTAAAACTGACTACATTTATCTGACTTTCCTCCCTTTGATACTTCTTTTCCCTTTGATATTTTATTTTTTGCTACTGAAAATAGAAAATATTTCTCTGAATCATATTTCTATTTTGTTCTCAAATCTTTATAATTGAAAGCATCAACAAGGCATGCACCATGAAATTTTTTAAAACCACAGGAACCATAAGTTGTCTTTTGTCTTTGTATGTTGTATTTTGCTTATCAAAGAAACAAAATCAAAAGAAACAATTTATTAAAATGCAGTGGAATATTTTATCTTTGATTTCAAATAGGATTCTTTTATCATTTGTCATACATTCATTCACACTGTTTTCAGAAAACCACATACAACAAATACTTTTTTTAAAAACTACATTAAGCTATAACGTAACTTGCAAACAAGTAGAGAAAGCCGGGGGACAAATTTTTACACTCACGTTCGAGAAAGGTTGAAGACATTCTGGGAATCTCCGCTCACAATTTGATACGTGATTGGATCATTTTCTCTGTCTGTTGCCTGGAAGAAGAATAAAATGACACCAGAACCAGATAATGCTATCAGCCTACAGAAGAACATGACAGGGAGAGAGATAGGATGCATAAGCATAACATAAACATTGATATTAAACTATAACATGAAAGCAAAACATGCTATGAGTGAAGTCTATGCTGTGAGTCAAATCTAACCTGGATGAACTGTAGCAAAATTTGGACACTTCTGCATCTTATGATGCAGGAATGTGCATCATACGCTGGGGATTTGAATTTGCGACTTACTTGCAGATTGAGAAGAATAGCTCCAATCCTCATGGCCTCGCTGATCTCTAGGTTGTAGGTGAGGAGGGGGAAGCGGGGAGGACTCTGGTTGTTGGGTGGTAAAATCTCAATATAGACTATAGTGATCGAGCTCCTGGATAACAGAAGTGCCCAACGATGGAATCAGTTTCTGTTTGAACATTTTTTTTGCTTAACTGATGATGATCATTTCCAACACTTCCCCACATCTCAGAGAAAATGTTAAAGTTAGTTCACTCAAAGGCAAAGCTCTCATCAGAGCTCTTATGCACAGACCTTTTCCCTCAAAGCTTTCACTTACAGTTCATCTTCTAGTGAGATCACAAACACTTCTTCAAACAGTGAACACTAAAACTGATAAAATACATGCCAGAAAAAAGTCTTAAGACTGGGGAAGAAATTACAAGTCTTCGCTTTTTTGTGGTGGAGGATCTTGACCAGAAGAGCTTCAATATACAAAAGAAACAACAGCAGATCGTCAGTTTCTGAAACCACACACACACACAAAAAAACCCTACTGACCAGCGCATATGTGGTCAGTAAGACCCCACCGGACCGGACAGAGTTAAAAACTGGTGGAGTCTAATAGCGCTTTTAGACCTCACACCAAGTCGCACACTAATCTTGGATGGTGAGCTTCTCCATTATGGTCTGTTTCTCACTATTGCGGCGGGATGTGAGCATGCAGCAGCTCTGGTCAAGTCTCCGCTTATGTTTGCAGCGACATTCAGAAATGTAGAACCTCGAGGTACTGGTTCTGATGGACTCAAATAAATCCAGATATTTAATTTTGTTTTATAGAAGTTCATTGTTTCCCCAAACAGATCAGCCGGTTATTTTGCTATACATATAAATATAATTACATTCTGACACTTTTTTTTTTTTTTAAATGTGCAACCTTTTAAAAAAAGGTTGCACATTTAGGCAATGCAGTCAAAAGATGTAACCAAATAGCCACTTATGGTCTTAATACATATTTTTTTAATTAAAACAAATATAAAATTCACATCACAAGCTAACACTGTAGTCACAAGCTAATACTATGTTGTTTCACGCTGTCTGTGCAATCCTGAAGCTTCTAAAAAAATTCAGCAAAACAAGTAATTAGAAAATATCACTATTAAATAGACTAATAAAATATGAGCTAAAATTAAGAGCAAGTTTCATGCGAAGAAAAACTTAAAATCTGTTCTTCTATCATTATTAATCTTATTATTAATCCGATATAAATATATGTCTCCCTTCTGGCCTGGTAATACTGCTTAAACCCAAAAAATATGCTGGCAAAAGGTACAATTTCTGACAAGCAGAAAATGGATTGATGGATGATCGTACTGCTTAATCATCTATAAAGCCCCTCTTACTTTCCCCAAAAACCTCTACTCAGAAATGTTTTTAAATGCGTTAAGCTAGAGAAAACTTCTAGTCAAAGATGAAGAAGCATATTGCATATTAAAAACAACTTAGTAAACAGTAATCATTGAAAGGATGACCAGTGTATCACAATTCACAACAAACTGAAACCAACTAACAAAACATTGAAAAAGAAAATCTGCCCCTTTTTAATGTGTTGATGACCCATATGATTAATAACACAATAAAGTTCTTATTTCATCATTGTTATATGACAAAGTTGTTGTATAGCTGTACCTTCTCTGGGTATCAGGTGCATTATCAGAGGCTTTGACCGTCAGTGCATAAGATCGTCCCACAGTTAAGACGACACCAGGCGCCACAGTGATGCGTCCGGAGCGATTATTAATAACAAAATCTCCCTGGGCTCCAGTCAGAATCTCATACGTTACCAGGCCATTCAGCCCCTCATCAGCATCTGCAGCAGTTAACTGAGAAAACAGAACAAGAACAATAGTTTGATTACACATTATCAACACAATCTGTCTGCTTTCTGCTCTGCAGTTTGTAGTTTTAAGGGGGTTACAGCTAATATTAATTGGGAAACAATCAAACAACAAATGTATTTTTTCATAGGGGTTTGTGAGGCTTGTTTCTGTGTAACATTTTTTTTTTTTTATTGACATGTGACATTTATGTAAAAATAAAGAGCTGTGCATTCTACTGGTAAAAACTATAAATTAATGGTGACATTCCACTTCACATTAAACAGATTATAGATCTGTAAAGAAATAGATTAAATATTCTTTTTTTAAAGGTAACAAGTGAATTCAAACAGCGCATTTCTCCAACATTCAAACTCCAAATGCAATAAGGACATTCTGCTGTTGTGATTATTAGCCTTCATGCTGCAGCTGACCTCATATCTTTAAAGCTTTGAAACTTTAATCCAAGCTTTCACGACCTCCTTTTTCCATGACACTGACACTGGAGTAAAAGTTGTAGCCTCAAATAAGCTTCAGCACGCTCAGGGGGGACTGCAGCTCACATAAACAGCTTATAAAATCGGTTAAGCGGTCAGAGCAGACACTCTGTAACCTCTGGCCTCATTTCAGGCAGGGTGAACTGGCTGCTTAAAAAAATAAAGATTCAACTTGACCTTTTCTGTGTCTTATTCTGTTATTTTGTTTTGGAGAGGCTGTGCTGTAAGAACAGATCAACTAAAGAAGAAGAAGAAAAAACATGCTCAAGCAAAATGCACTTAGTAGAGTTGGTTTATAAAAGCGTACACATGCATGTATTTGTGTACACTGACTCGCAAAAGCCACCATAATTTTTGAATCTTTTCACAAGTTGCTACGCTAAAACACTAAAACTTCTTTTTATTTAATTACAACTTTATGAGATAGACCAAGAGTAAGAAGTGATAATTATGAAGTAAAAGTAAAATGATACATGGTCTTCTATTTTTTACAAATAAAAATCTGAAAACTTTGGGATGCATCTGTAACCAGCTCCCTCACATTGATCAAACCAGTCAGAGCTGGTAAATAGACTCCATCTGTGTGAATAAATACAGCTGTTCTGCAAGGCCATCTAATGTTACTAAAAAAGGTTATTGAACAAACAGCATCTTGAAACTCAAGATATGGCACTCTTCCGCACTTTTATTTGTACTCTTCTTCTCTAGTATGAACTACTTTGTGTTGATCGATCACATACTTCATATTAAAATACACTGATGTTTGAGAAAAGTCTGAGAAAAGTTCAAGTGGTATGGATACTCTCTATACATGTTTGATTGTATTTGTATGTTTGACAGAAATAAAAATAAAGATATGGAAACCTTTAAAGTCAGTGTAGTAATTAAATCAAGACAATGACCCAAATCCACAGAGCAATCCAAAAATGATTGAAGTAATAGAAAAGCAATCCTGCTTTATTTCCAAATCCTGTTGTATGTTGTATGAGGGATTGATAAATTGCTATCACGGAATCCTTCCACTATGACTTACTGATGCCAGAGAAAAAAAACAAACATTTTCTCTTCCATGTCTGTTATGACTGCAGATAAGAGAAAGGGATATGCTCCTGGGCTTTGCCTGTCAACACAATGGCCAAGACTGTTGTGGTTATTCTTACTGAGCATGAAAAAGCATTTGAAAGAGAGATTCTGTGTGATGGGGACAAAGTGCAGTGTCTCAGTGGTAGATGAAAAAAAAAAAAAGAAAAAAACAACAAAAAAACAGAAGGCAAAATGGAAGAGAACGATCGCTCTGGATTGATTACCTGTAGCACCGTCTCCCCTGGCTGCATGTCTGTAAAGACTTCAACGCTGTAGGAGACCTGAGCAAACGTGGGCGTATTGTCATTGGCATCAATAACCAGGATGTTGACAGTTACTGGACTACTCTGTTGGACACCATCTGATGCCACCATCTGAAAACACAAAAAACGATAAACACTTAGAAAACTGAAGATCTGTAAACAAAGCACACTTTTGCAAAGGAATCATATATTACTTTTTTTATCCAAACTTCAAAAATGTATGGTTCTAGTATGTCACTTTGTTTAAGAAACTCCTCTCTATATGTTTATTTTCCACTTTGTGAGAGTAAAAGAAATGCCTTCAAAGGCGATTGCTACCAGTAAGTTTGCCTGAAGGATGTTTTTCAAACTGAACAATCTATGTTTACTTATTTGTGGCAGCTTTGATCTGCAGCTTTTCTGAAAGGAGCAAGGAAACGGACTAAGCAGAACAACAAATCAAGAGCAGAAAGCAGAGAGGATCGAACCTATAGTTGTGTCAGGAACATTAACAATATATATCTCAATGCAGACAAGAAATCTCTCCACAAAACTGAAAATTTAAAATTTAAAGTACGTTAATAGCTTTTTGTTGCAGGGGTAAAATATGTGTAGTAAAGATGTCCTTCTGTTTCAGAGACATACATCATACAATTATTCTTTTCACTTTTGATAGTCTTGTTCGGTTTTAAATAAAGCCAAATGAGATTTGAATAACTCTGATTGTACTGTCTGTGTAAAAATCAGGCTTTTAAGTACATTGCACACATTTTCAGTGTGGTGGATGTAGAAGCTTGATTTAACCTTTACAATACCAATTTTAATATACGTCTTGAATCATAATGCTATTAGATAAGTCAATTATGGCTAGATTTTTTAATCAATATCTTTACTATAACAATTTCATACTCTTTAGATGGCAACGCTTTTTTTATTTTTAATAAAAAAGGCTTTGTATTGAACAGGTTTATGCAGGCAAGACCTGCATAAACCTCCTATTCAGTGTTTAAGAGCACAACCACTTAAGTTTTTTTTTTTTTTTACTTTGACGCATTTGCTTCAACTGAAGATATTGCTCTTAATAAGTTATCTAATTATTTGCATTAAAAAAACAAAACAATGCCATAATAGTTTGGCAAAAAAAAAAAAAAAAAAAAAAAGTCACATTTTCAACAACCCATTCAGTTTGTGTCTCTGTGCACTGATCAATATATCTTTGAGAAGCACTTGTGTAAAAGCAGAATAACACACCCTTAATGCTATGCCTACTGGCGTATTACAGAGCCTAGACAGATAGCAGCATGGATTACAACAGAAGCATATTGATTCTGAATTGTTTCAGAAATGTGAAAGTACAATATACTGATACAGCTGTTAGGAATGCAAAGACAAACTACACTTGTGACACTAAACAGTATGCAAGAAGTTTGTTGCTAGTGGAACAAATTTCTTGCACTAGTTATTTCTGCCTATACTACCAGAAATATTTTAATAAAAACAAGTTTTGCCATGTAATGTTCCCAATGTCTTAAGTGCTAAAATATTAAGATCTTTCACACAAGGACAGCCTTTGTTTGAACTGCGACTTATTTATGACAACCAAATGTCATGAATACACCATAGTAAAAACGTTCACAGTAATTCCACCTCTTTGGTAGTTTTTGACTTTTAATGGGATTTATTTTAATGTGTTGACATCTGTTTGCTCTTCAACTAATCCGCTTTCAGTATCCAGTTTTTGTATCTGCAAGAGACATGGATGCTTTTGAGGAACATTTATCGAACAAGCATTATATGTTGTTCTTCACATATAATGTTGTCCTTCTAAAAATAGAAGTTTTAATTGCAAAGTTCAGCAGTCAGCTTACAATGTCAACAATTATCACTGTCAGACAGGGCCTAGAGCTGAGAACTTGTCAGTCACTTACCACTACTTGGGCTTCAAACACAACAAACCACATATAACAGTCATTGACAAAACAAACCTGAGCAAAGCACAGTGAGAGAAAAAGGTCAACCTTGCACACACAATAAACACAAACTCCTTCCGTTTCCACACAGAATATGAGCTCAAAAATTCATGGATGCAGCTCCTGTACTCTCAGACACATTTCAGCAACAAGGCAGTTCAAAGTGCGTTACATGAGAAAAACATAACACAGTAATCTAGAATAGAGAAGAGGGGTGTTATGCATGCATTTTTGAGCTACACATCATGTTATGTTGGTATGATTTTTTAATGCATGTTTAAGTAATAATTTAATCTCCCATTGCAGTCCATCTGGGTGCATAAACATTTTCCTTCATCAAGCACCACCTTTTTCACGCAGCTCCTCCTCAGAGCTGCGGTCTCCAGTTGAGCCTTCGCATCACAGAGCACCCCTCTTCCACTCAGCTCGTTCAGACCAGTGGCAGCAGCCATTAGCAAACACCTGGTGGAACTGGACATCTACTGAGCTCATTATAGGAACTATTTCTCAGTAGGATGCTTCTAAGAACATTGTAAATGACTTAACGGAGAAATGTTGTAATGACGTGATGAAGGCGGAGTGTCAGAAAGAGCAGGAGCTTCTTAAAGTGACAAAATCAAGGTGTTAGTTTTCAAAATTTGAATGTTTTTTAAGTCACGGTTGATATATATACCACATTTTTTTAAATAAATTAAGATGATGAATTTTCTTGATTGTCATAAGTAGTGTGACTTTATGTAAATTTTTATTCTATCTATTCTATTTATTTTCAAGGCGAGACTTATTTTCTTTAAATGATAGTATTTTCCAAATGCATACCTGATAAAATAGGGTCCCGATCACATTTTAAAGGCTTCAAGATATGCTTCTATTTGTTAAATAAATACCAAATTAAAAGCGAAGTATATAAATTCATGACATTTATAGTGTCATAATAAACAGTATCCAAATTTTGTCCATTGGTACCCATCTCCAAGTGCCGCTTGGTTTAACAGTAACAGGACAACACACACAGAATGAGAGATGTTAGACCTCAGGGTTGTTTTGAGGATGCATGCACTGAGCTTGAGACTCACCGTGAAAGTATAGGTCATCTGCTTTTCCCGGTCCACAGGTTTCAGAATCCTCAGGTAGCGGATTATACCTGTTGGGGTCAGGCTGAAAATTGTGGTGTAGTCATCCAGGGTAATCTTCACCATAGGGTCTTTGGTCTTTCCGATGGAAACAGACACCAAAAGAGACAGGTAAACTTGGTGACACTGGAGCTGTATCACTTTTTTCCCCCTAAGGTCGCAGCTGTGGGACTCGGAAACCTATCAAAAATACATTTTGATGTGCTGAAGTGTTGGGAAAAAGTCATTTGCTGGCAGATGTTTCCACAAAAAGAAAGCATGAGCAGAGGACAAAAGCATTCAACCACGTCAGTTAAAGTACAGTTACAGTGAAAATGTTTACATACCACATCCACGTAGTTGTAGTTTTTAATTTCGTTCTTTTAATAATGCACCTGACTAATTTTTAAGTGTCAATGATGATATTAGTTACACCATCAATAAATTCCCATGAAAGTATGATAACATAGTAAAAATTGCCATTTATGTTGTCTCATTTTTTAGTTTTACAATTCTGTAATGTTAGAATAAATTGAAAGATGCAAAAAAATAAGACGGGTGCACATTTGAAGTTAGATCAACATATCATTGGAATACCAAAATTTATGTCTATGAATAGTACAGTATTTAAAGCTAACTGGCTTTAAATTCAGAAATATTGTTCTGTTCATAAAAGATGGTGCTTCTGTTTCTGTAAAAAGAAAGCAAGCAGTTAAGCTCTGAATCAAATTAAAATGTCACACTGCACTTGTTTAGCATCCATATGAAGATGAAGGCAAGATCCTTTCAAACATTTTAAGAATATCTATTTCACTGAAGACATATCTTTGTGTCCATTTTCAGAAAAAAAGCTGGAGTTTACTATGCTCCATTGCTGCTAGTCAGCTTTGATTCATGCCAACAAAAACTCGTCCTCAGAAAGGTTGGTAAATATTAAGCCTGGGTAGCTTATTGATTTTATCTGCAACTCCACTTTGATTTTTTCATTTTCTCCAAGTAAGGGGCAGAGAAAAGGGATATTTTGAAAGTTGAATTAAAAGTAGTGATTAGTTCTTCTCAGTTTTATGTAAACACAGTCACACACCAAACTGCTAAATTTGTCAACTTTGTAAAAATAAATACGATGAATATACATATTTTTTTTTACAAACTACACACCCAAATATCAAATCACAAAACCATGCCAGAGAAAAGATAACATTCCAAGAGAATAGTTGAATATGTTTGTACAGAAATATCAATCTAAATAAAAAGAGCAGTAAAGAAAAAGATATAAAGGACTTCAAACACACACAGGCTCATCCATTTACAATATAAGAATACACTCCTCTAACACTACAAATATTATGATAAAGAAAAACATCCATCAGAACTGGAGACCTGCTTGACACTTCATCAGTTGTTAGGGTTTTCTTTCCCCTTTTTAATAAAAGTCTTAATTTTCCATGTGTGTGTTAATGATCTCCAGCAATGAGGAATGGCTATAATTTGTTTACAGCTTCCGCAGAGTGATGCATGCATTAACAGCAGGGATGTCCTGAGTCAATTTGTTGGAGCGTAGAAATAGATCTGGTCGAGAAATATAATTGGACTGGGGCTGCCTGAGTAAAGCTTTTACCCATCGGTTCTTGTTTTTATTGTAACTTCTGCTTCATGTATGGAACATGAAAATCAGTTTTTTGAAAAAAAAAAAAAAAAAAAAAAAACACACACAGGGCAAAACGAACAACACGTGTCCAGATGGTGTGCACAATAAAGTTGTTTCATTGAGCAAGGTAAACATTTGCTTTATTTTTTTTTTTAGGCATTAAATCAATGAATTAATTTTGACACATTTTGCTCAAAATTGATTAAAAACATGTCTTCAAAGATATTATGTAGAAACTGTTGAGCACTGTTTCAGGTTTTTGACACTGAATTAATGAAGCATTATTAATGCCATCAAATTCCCTGAATTTGATTTAGTTTACTTTACTTACTAATATAACATACTGTATTGTACTATATAATATACTTTACTTGCATATTTTAAGTTCTTATGTGCACATCTGCAAAGTGTATCATTTTTTAGACCATAAATACTAGATAAAACTAATCAGAAGGCACTAAAAAATGTTTAAAAATACTCAAATCATTGGGTAATTTGGAGCAACAGAAATTGGGTCAGGACATCCTTCCACTACACAGTATATAATTTCGTGGAACGTCACCCGCTTTTACCCACAGGTGTATCACCAGGGGCCAGCTATGTGTGGAAAATGTGAAAATTAAAAGGATTAATAAGTAAAAAGAAATAAATGAATAAAAAATACATGAACAAATAAGTAAATAATTAAAAAGAAGCTATGACTAAAAAGAATGAATGAATAAAACAAGTGATGAAATGAACATAATGTATATAAATAAATACTAAGAAATACATCTAATTTAAGAAATAATGAATGAATGAATAAATGCATAAATTAAATTAATGACTAAATACATAAGCAAATAGAATTTTGATGTTTGTACAGCGTTTAACGCGCTAAAGGCTTCTCTCTGTTTCTACCTCTTCAATGTCATTATCCAAAGCGATGATTCCTAGCGGGGCCGTGAGGTTGGCACTGGCAGAGATGGTCGTGCCCACAGGGGAGGCCTCGCTCACGTATCCCTGATAGGTGGCAAACTGGAAATATGGTGCCTGGTTGTTCTCGTCCAGGATTTCAATAATGAGGTCAGCGTAAGTTGGTAGGGGATGCCCATTGTCCTGTTCTGCCTGCATAGAAAAAAAAATGGAACGAAAAAGAAGAACAAGAAATAAATGTCATTCTGGGAAACTTCCAAATGAAAGATATTATGTTCCACCGTTTATAGTAGGTAAATACAGGATAAAAGATAGACATGTTAGCTAGTTTAATTTCAATTAGAAATGAATCTATATTGACAAAGTTTAACAGGTGCTCCACTAAGGACTGGTACTTACTAATTGCCAGGGCACTTAATGCAAATACCATTGTTTGAGGCAGAGAGCCCATAATTACTGGCCCTCCCACTCCGTCAAATGAGTGATCACCAATAGAAGGAGAGGAAAATTCTAGCAGAGTCGAAGCTAAAATTAACCTCTTAACTATTTAATGTATTTCTACTGCATCAAACTCTGTCTCCCTGGTGTGCGTGAGAGTTTGTGTGTGAAGTCAATTATGAGTCTCCAGTCTTAGTTTCTGTGCTGTGTTTCTGTTCTGCCTGAAACCTGATTGATTAACCATGCAACAATCTGATAAAACAAAATCCCCACTAATCGCCTTACCACGTTGATTAACTTTCTCCAAAAAACTAGATAGCTGCATCTGTCTGGCAATGTTGTTCTAATATTTTACCCCACAATAAAGTTGGGGAAACAAATCATTTCTAGTCAAATTTTTTTATGTTTTTGTACAAAAATCAATGAAAGATAAAAAAAAAAACAAAAAAAAACATTTTATAAAGCCTCATCTACAAATTCAGATTTTGCTGATCTCGTCTTCTGAAAAAGAATATTTAGCAACTGACAACTTTCTACACCTTTTACTGGTTGTTTAGTTGTGCAGAGAGAAGAAGCAAGAAAGCTGCCAAATGTTAAATGTGTGCCAAACATTTTGCAAATGTGTTTCATGGTGATGCTGACCAGAAAGTAGAGACAAGTCAATTTTTTTTTTGTTTGTTTGATTTTGCCAAGGTTTTCAGGCTTTGCAACTTTGCATGCTTTTCACATACATAAAGCAAAAAAAAAAACACAGACTGAGTGAGAAGAAATTAATATCTCCTTTTGTGCAATTTTCTTTCTAACACATACCTAAAAGGGTTTTAATAAAAACCTATTAAATTGTTTAGGGACCCACTTAATATTTTTTGGTGAGTCCACAACACAGATCGATATTTCAGCTTTTCATATAAAGCTTAAGAAGCCATTTGTTGGGCAGTCAAAGGTAAAGCTGACAGCCTAGGCCTTTATCTTCACCCACTCCAGTGGAGTGGATCAGACTCCTACTCTGTGGTCGTAAAGGGCAGCTCTGAATGCAACCACATGTGAAAGCATGTGTAACAACACAGATGTTTTCTGTTTCAGAGGAAGAGAGTTATTTGACAAGACAGTATTCCTACCCAACTATTGGGTTTTTGTGGTGAACAAACTTGAAATAAAAAAATACAAGACTTTTTTTATTTATTCAAATATAATAGCAAAAGGTGCAAAGTGCTGCTCCTTTGCCTAAAAGACTTGCAAATCAGCTCAAAGTCTTTTAAGGTGTATCTTACCAGCTTTGCACATCTACAGAATCTATTTTTAATCATTCTTCTTTTGCAACACGCTGCAGCTCAATAAGTTTGGATGAATTGTATCTGTAGGTTTCATGTCTCAATTAGTTTTATAGTTCATAACCACTTCATTAGATCCAAACATTTTAAGTGTAAAAAATCATCCAAAGTTTTCCAAAGCAACTCTGGCTGCATGTAATTTTTATGTATGAACTATAGCTACATAAAAATTAGATTTGCAGTCTGCATGTCAAATAGTTGCTTTGTCAAGGGATACGCCCCAAATGTGGTTAATTACTGCTCGTGAAGACATACCATTTGCCTTTTCTCTGCTTGATGTAGGTTTACACTACAGCCATACGCTTTCCATTTTAGAAGTTGACCTAAAAGTTCAAAACTTATAATGCTGTTTTATAACCGAATTATGTTTTAAACACTTGTATTGCTTTTTCTCTGGCTATCTGGTGGTTTCCTCTGTGTTCATAAAGCAATTTCACTAATGTTCTGCGACAAACCTCTGAGACCTTTACAGAACAACTCTATTTGTACTTAGCTAAAATTAGATCTAGCTGGGCTCTGTAATGGGTACTGTGAAGGCAACAGATTTTGCAAGACTTTTTAGGGGTATCAGAGGAAGCAGGATGAATACGAATGCATCCTGCGCTGTAAAGGTGGTATTATGTAAAATTGACATTTTTAGCTTTGTATTATTTAATGTTATTCCCTCATCAAAAACAAACCTGGAGTGTCGCATGTTTGACAACTCCTTGACTCTCACGTAGAAGTCATTTGGGGGTGCCTAATCGATTGCTCTCACAAAGCACTACCTTTTCCACAAAGCTCTTTCTTGGAGATATAGTCTCCTGCCAAGTTTCCGCCACACTACACCAACATGCCCCTGCATCTTCCCCACTCAGACTAGCGGCAGCAGAAAATAGGAATCACCTTGTGGAAGTGTGCTTCAGCTGATCTCCTTCTCAGTTTAACGCTTGATTATAAAAGGCATGGTGTAGGAACATTGTTGTAATGAAGTGCTAATAGCAGAGGGTTGAAAGGAGAGAGGAAGGAGCTTCTTAAAGAGACGGAGACCAATTTCATGATGCTTATTGTGAAGTCAAATTTCTTTTAAGTTATGCTTGATATAAACAGCGTCTTTATCATTGAATTTAACTAACTTGCTTGATTGTGCTATAAAATGGCACTATCTACCTGGAAAATACATCATACTGCTCCTTCAGCGCCACGGTCAACTGTGGCTCTGTGGGAAGAGTAGTTGTCTTGTGATTGGAATGTTGTAGGTTCAATTCCAGCTTCCTCCTGTCTCATGTCTATGTGCCCTTGGGCAATGCACGTAACCCTGATCTGCATATCAATGTGTGAACGTGAGAGCGAATGGGTGAATGTGACTCTAGTGTAAAACGCTTTGAGTGGTCAAAAATGATTGGAGAAAGCGCTATATAAGTTCAGTCCATTTAACATTTTATCTAGGATTGCTAAAGCAAGAAAAAAAACATAATTTTTTTTCACCTTCACATATGCACTACAAAGTGCAGCTCTGTCACATAAAATGTATGAATGCGTATCTGAAATTACTGCCCAAGTGTGCTAGGTTTCCATTTTAGAAGCCACTTTTTATGAAACTCAAATAAATTAGAGGCAGCTGAATAAAACAACTCCACAGAATCTACAAAGTAAGTTTACTTTACAGAAGATGTTTATGTGAATTTTCTCTTTGAAAGTTTTCCTCAACAATGTATAGTCATTGTATTTGACTTAAATATATTCTTTATATTATGAAAACAATTATAACAAAGTGTTCCTTTTTATTCTCATTACTTTCCAAAAACAGTAATGAAAGTGCTAAAACTGTTTCGATGCGTAATAATTACCAACGTTTAAAAGCATTGTCGTCTCTTTTTCCTGCACAGCTGGCCGCTAACAGCCGCTTCAGCAGCAATAAATTAGCACAAATCAGAAACAGCACCCTCTCAGCTTTATAAAATGTTTAAAAGCTGCAAATTACACCTGACACTAACATAGAGACCAAAGCACATGAATGTGATCCAGTTAAGCTGTTGCTGAAGTCTTTCCCCCACTGTAAGCACGAATGTCACAACCGCCTCCCACAACGGGGAAGCTTCACACAAATGGCGAGGCTTTGAAAATCCAGATGGAGAGGGAGAGAGAGGCAACATCAGTTTAGGTCATGACCTGGAACTAATTTTGTGAATTAGCTTGATTTTGATGGCCTTGTGTTTCAGAATGTGGATTGCAGCACAAGAATATACATGTGCATCTGAATTCCAGAAGTGGGCTGAGCGTTCTCCCAGCTGTCTGTAAATTCAGTGATGTCCACTTACAAACTTTACTTTTTTATTACAGTTACGTGGAGCGATCCACTGCTGTTCTGCTTTTTCTCTATTTGTGGACAATTTTTCTCACTAAGGTTCGCTGGTGTTCCAGACCCACCCACTCCAGGTTGATAGATGTCAATGACTGTTCTTCATCTAACCTGGAATTTCTTTAGATCAGTGGAAAATTACATCTGTTATTGTCTGTCACAATGTTATTTCAGACCATGCCTCTCAATCTTCAGCCAGTTTTCCTTTTTCCCAGTGATAAAACAGAAAACCCACAGCATGTCAAACCAGAGATCCAATCTGTCCACAAAAACACCAGAGGATGGGAAAGCGCTCTTATTGACTTGCATTATATATCTACACTCACTCACTTGCACAAAGACATGTATACATTTCTGTCTATAAGAGCTAAGACGGAGCGTATTATTACATTGTTCCCTGGTGATTTTACTCTTTAACGGTGTCCTTATTTTACAGCGGCGCTGTTCAATGAGCCACGCTTTACAGCAGCAACACACAGTCCAGATTTAAAATTCAGCGCTAACAAAAGGCCCCACTCATCAATCAATCTTGATTTTCCTGTCCTGATTCCATCATCCTCCAAGTGTCACGCGGCCCCTCTTCCTCTCCCTCTTTTCATTTCTTACCTCCCTAATTTTCCAGTGTTTCTCCGTCTCCATATGGCTTGCACACCTGTCTTCATCTCCTACAAGTCATATTGTTGGATGTGCCTCTATCAAGATCAGTGATGACCATTAAAGAATAACAGATGTGTTTTTCTGCAACCCGGACTCGAAGTGTACTATGTATTTACAGGAAGCATTAGGCATGTATGCCACATACACCCAATGTGCTGTATCAGTAAACCTTC
This sequence comes from Girardinus metallicus, assembly GCA_903067095.1. Taxonomy (NCBI): domain Eukaryota; kingdom Metazoa; phylum Chordata; class Actinopteri; order Cyprinodontiformes; family Poeciliidae; genus Girardinus; species Girardinus metallicus. The sequence goes on along the minus strand of CAEGAE010080536.1, from coordinate 6,355 downwards.
ACTTCTCATTTCCCTGATTTTCTGAGTTCTCCATCTTCTCTAAATGACTTAGATAGATACAGCCTCCTACATTCTAAATACACATCCCCCTCCATCTATCATAGTTTCCCCCTGCCTCCTCTTTGAACTGCCTCTCTTCCTTTCCTGATCCACACCATAACCTGCACACATGCAAATGTTCATATGTGATCAACCTGCCTTTATGTCTCGTCTTGAAATAAAATCGTTCACTCAACTCTTTTATCACTAACCATCCTGGTTAAATAGCAGGTAGTAAAGTGCTTAGAGGTGCCTGGAGGTTAGCGATAGAAAGTTCACCTGCACTGCTGCTCTGCCGCAGCAACACTGAACGCTCGCTGCTCAAAATTACGATTCAAGGCGTTGAAGCTGCCTATCCTCCTGTTAAGTCAATAAATCATAGCATCTTTCGCCCTCATGTTTCCTAAGCAGGCAAAGATAAGCTCACTGACCTTCGGGACTCAGGTTATCTAGGCAGAACAGGTGAACATGAACACCAAAGTATAAAATAAACTATGTTTCACTTGCTCTGATAGCAATATGTTGATAGTATAAAAAAGATTTAAGATGTAAAGTTATAGAGTCAACAGATATGTTAGCTTTGACTAGATCAAGAATATTAAAGTCTATAATATATACATATATGTATATTTTTCAAATTTAGCATTTACAAACTTTGAAGGCCTGAACACATCTCAACCAAAGGAATGCTTGTTTGGAACACATTTTTAAAATAAATTCACAGTCATTACTAGCTTAAAATATGCAACACTGACAAGCTGAGCAAGTGAAATTTAATCTCAGCTGTTACCTTTATGATAAGAGTGAACCTCTGATACAGGTCTCTGCTGATTGGTTTCAGAACGCGCAACTCTGCAGAGGTCCGGTTCAGGGAGAAATACTCTGCATATGTGTTCGGTTGACCTACAAAATGCAAAAAGGCAACACCAGCAATGTCAGAGTAAACATTCGAAGTACAAGTCATGACATAGGTGACCCAGAAGGACCCTTTTTTTTCAATAAAGGTTTCTAAGGAACCTACCAACCAAGATGAAATAAAGAATGCCAGGTCTCTCCGATGGGGGCTGGATGTTTCTGTCCATGTCCACAGCACGGATAGGTGGGGTCACATTCAGTGGGTTCAGTTTAATCTGCATCAAAGGAGCAGATGGGAATCAGAATTAAGATGAAAAATAGATGCAATAAAATACAGTTAGGAACAAAATCCTTCATACCCCTGGCAAATATAGATTTAAAGGAATCTGTTAATTTAACCAACATGTTTCATAACTGGAAGTAAAATTTGCCCTGTGAAGTGACCTGGCAACAATCCCAACTATAATTTTTTACAGAACCTGTGAAGGCTCATAATCAAAGTTGATCCTAAAACACCAGAAGAAGCATGGAAGGAGTTCCTCAGCAATTATAAAAAGGGCTTGACTGTTATAATGTAAATAAATGTTGTTCCTTAAATTAATGTCCTAACAGACTGGTGTTATCACAGTTAAGGGGTTAAAGTGTGCCATTTTTATTAAAATGTAGACATTTTACATGTTTTTTTTTTTGTTTTTTAAATTGAGATACTTTTCCAATTTTTATTAAATAAAAACAATAAATTATTGATTGAATGGACATTTACATTTAAATGTGTCTACAATTTAATGAAACGTTAAATAAATAAAGATAATTTAAAAAATAAATGTACAGTACCTCTGTAAGTAGCTTGTGTTTAAACATGTCATCATTGGGCCCTTAAAATATTTTCTGTGCAGTAACACAATCTTTCCTAAAATGCTGAATGTAAATGAATAAAGGGGGAAAAAAAACAAAAAACTTTCCAGATCATTGGGCACATCATAAGCACAATCAGGTAACCTTGACAGTGGCACTCTTCAGTATGGACACAGTGACTGAGAAAAGTTTCACTTTCAATCTGACTTTTGACCCCATGCTGAATGTATTACATCCAATCTAAAAGATGAGATTCATTTTTATTTTAACAAAAGAAGAAACTGGCGGGAAAATTCTGATAATCTCGGACATAAGTCAATGTTGGTTTTATTTTTGGCAATAATAATCAACCAGATAAGTTGATTATCTGTGACACTTTTGGAGCAGTTTCTCATCACAACATTCCTCAATGTTCCTAACAGTAATGTACATCATGGATATTATGTTACAATGATTTTGGCTACTTCCCCTGCTCCTGCATACAGCTAAGCACATATTTACTCCAGTTCCACCTCCGCACTAGTGCACTAACATATGGTTAAGAGAAAATATGTTGAGTACTCTGCATTAAAGAATTTCTCTCCTCATGTGAAATGCCTCCATGTTGCTGCTACAGTATGTGCAAGCATAAAAAAAAGGCCTGTGACGAACCTCCTTAGCAGACAGAGACAAGGCAAAGAGTTCTCTGGTAAAAGACCTCCTCCCTGAGGGGGTATATTTATATCTTTCAGCTCTGGAGTAATCCTTACACCCCTCACCAATCAGCTCTCTCGCTTTTACAATGTATGGAGGTGTACTAAATCAAATCCCCCTAGCTCTGCACAATGATGATTAGCTATAATACCCTCCTCCAGCAGTCATTATCCAGGGGACTCCATAGCCCACACTGTATCCCCCCAGGACAAAAAATAAATACGGATCAACTTAATATTGCCTGTCTCCCCATTGTGATTAATTGTATTCACTCATCAATTACGAGAAGACAAATCCCCCAGTGGACAGACATGTTAGTATAACGATTACACAACAGAATGGAGAGGAGTCTGAAATAAAATTTGAATGAGAACTGCAAAGCTTCAGTTGATCACTCATCTTACATGCTCCAAAGAAATCAAGAACCTGTTCTGGGTGCTTAACAAAGATGATGGGCTTCAATACACTGATGGCCCAGTTTGCTAGGAAGTATATTCCAGCTTGCATATTACTACTGTATTTATGTCAAAAGGTAATGGTGTCTTTAGCATCTTGCAGCATGAGCCTACAACTGCTATATAGACTTGAAGTAAAAATAAGATTACATGGGAGGAAATGTGCACATTCTTAAAATCGACAATAAAAAAAAGTGGAGCAGGGTTTCACTCATCAATATTCTTCAATATTAGGGGTAATTTTATTTAACATATATCCCTTCCCTTCTTTCTCACTTGAAAATTGTATTCTAATTTAATCTATTGTGTTTCTAGGGTTTTAGTTTCCTTGCCTTGGTAAAACTGTCCAAAAATTTTCCCTGAAATAGACATTCTGTGGCCAAAACCAAGAAACCAATCCTCTACTGCAACTGAGGTGGCACAAGAGGATACACGTTGACAATTAGGGAACCTGAAAGGTGCATCATGAGAGATACACAAGTAGACTAAATTTGAAGGCGATGACAGTTGTGTCTCTGTCTGCTTCTCACCGGTTCAGTAAATTCAGGGATAGCAGCACGGTAGGTGAGTGGATTGCAGTCACGGGTGTTGTTCACCAAAATACAAGGCAGAAACATGGGACCCAGGTCATCTCCATCTAAGATATCCACAGTCAGAGTGGTGGTAGCGGTTAGTCTGTTTGGAGGGTATGGAGCACGGTCCTGGTGGGAGAACAGAAATTAACTCCTCAACATTGATCCAAACAATTCCTTTAACATACAAAAAAAATTCATTGTCCATCATCTTCTGCCCAATCCACTTCAAGCTGATGCCGTGTTCTGCTTTGCTCAACGCCCGTCGTTTGTGAAGTAATGTGAGGTCAAATGTGAGGTGTGGTTGACTGATGTTATGATGTAAAACTTACATTTCATTGCTCATAGTCTGTCAAACATTTTGCTGAGGAAAACAACTCAGAGAAAACAACCAGGAACAGAGCTGTTCTCAAGAAAGCTTCCCTGTTGAAATAAATCTGCTTAGCAACAGGATTAAAAAAAAAGACTAATCAGCACAGCTTTTCAAAAATGTACCTTTTCACTGTAAATGAACCTTTGACATAAGTGGAGCAGAGATTGATCATATTACTTCCTTGCATTCTGTAATTTGACACATAGATGTCAGATTCAACAGTTTAGTCAGGTAACCATTGCCAGCTAATAAGAGAGACAGGTAAAAGTGGCTGAATGCTAAATTAGTATCAGTGGGGCTGAGCAGCTGTCTATTCTTCAGGAAATATTGATGAGCATAAAGCGTAAGGAAAGTATACTGATGCTTTCTGTCTCCCTGAGGAATCAGAGAGGGGAGTAATGTCCCACCCCAATAGATATTGTTCCAGCTGCAAGACAGAAAACCAATGTGTTCAGTTTGTTGCTGCACTAAATGACCGGGCTTGCTACTATTACTATGAAAATATAAGATGACAACAATGTTGCACAATGGCTGTATTGATTGATCGTAACTCAATTACTGCATAATGTTTTCATAAATGGAATATCATCCTCTTCATCGCTCGTTTCTGAGTGATTTAATGAGGTGAAAACTGAAAAAAGCTGTCGAATATTATCAATATGGGGGTAACGGGATACAAAAATAACTTTTCAGTATGCATCTTGATTTTGCAGTCATAAACATTTCTACATTTCTTTGTTTGAAGTCAAACAAAGAAGTGCATAAATATAAAGTAAGAGAAAACATCATGACCACACATTTTTCTTCCACCAATTAATGTCTGTGCTACACCAATAGCCAGCTTCATTAGCAATGGTCTTTTGCAGCTCACCCTCCTTGTGGAGCATGTCGATCACTGCTCAAAAACTTGAGCTAAACAACTGAAATGCACTTTTTGAATATATTCTAATTTATTGAGATGCACCAGTCAGCCACAGCTGAGGAAGACATCTTGAATATCACAAAACTGTATTCAAAAGTACCTATAAGTATAAAAGTTCACTTACACTGGCTTGGACCAATACCAGGTAGCGAGTTTTGTCCTCGTAGTTTAGCCTCTCAGCCAGGAGAATAATTCCTGAAAGTGTGTTCCCAACCCTTACTGTGTTGTTAGATACCTTAAAATGAAAAAAAGAAAGCAAAGTAGGGTGATAAATAAGAAATTCTGATGAAATTACAGCAGCTTAAAAGGTCCTGAATCTACTCTAACTTGTCCATATACCGGATCACGGGGATTGTAAAGGATGCTGTATTCTATATGTCCATTGGGCCCGTCATCAATGTCTGTCGCACCATTATTTCCTGAAAAGCCGCTGAAAATGGTAGTTCCAACTGGCGTGAGCTGAAAAAAAAAAAAGACAAGTGGGAGAAAAGGAAAAGAAAAAAAAATCAGCTCATGAAGCTTCCTCTGGGCAGAACATGAGCTTACAGGAGAGAGCTATCTTATTCAACCGGCACTATTGCCACTCTATCCCATTAATACAGGAAAATAAAAATAAAAAAAAGGGAAATGTAGCAGTCAGCAGCAGTCTGAAGGCTTTCGTGCGCCACTGACAGAATAACAAAACCTAAGTATGAGAACCACTGCTGTTCCCCAGAGCCCTGAGCAAAGTCCACAGGACCAGGCAGCAGGCAAGAAATGTTGTTCAGAGAAGTTGACAGCAATGTAGAATGACTCACTATACTGTTTGGGTAGCTGCAGATGGCAACATTAACAAAGTGTGACAGAAATTTTGAACTTGCAATGCACAAAAGCACTGTGAGCAGTAACAACTACAGAGCTCTGCAGGGAGCTATATTTGATCTCAAAAACATGACTTCAAAGACTAAAGATTCACTTTCTCACTACTAGTTATATCAGCAGGTCAAAATGTACTGAAAGAGTACTGCTAGTAGAGCATACATATTTACAATATGAGTAGAAGCTCCTGCAGTGCACATTGCAAATGTGCAAAATTTTTGCAAATAACTTGTCCATAACCGAAACCATAAAAAAATAAAATATATATATTTGCATAAAAGAAAATGAACTAAAAAAATCATATGAACACAGGTGCATCTCCATGAATTAGAATATTATCAGAAGTTAATTTATTTCTCAACTTAAAAAGAAATCTCAGTTATATTAAAATACATAATGACATGCTTATTTTTTGTTTTATTTCCAATAATTCCAATTCTTATTGTTTTTATTTCTAATAAAATCCCATGTTAAGTAAAAAAATGACTTTAGGTCCAAAGGAAACAAAATTTAGTAAAGAAAATTCCATACTTCTGTAAGTGTTAAAGACTCAATATTTGGTTGGATATTTTTTTTTTTGTTAGTGTGGCGTCACAATCCATAACACTGACAATTTCTGAGAAACTGTATTTCGTATTTTTTATGAGATGTGTACCACACAGTAAAAATGGCAGTGTTGAATTGACACCCACAGTGTCAATTTTAACACCAACAAAGTGTGTATATGTGTCCA
>CAEGAE010080529.1:0-11435 GCA_903067095.1 Girardinus metallicus | reverse complement strand
TAACAAAGATATGTTTGATATATATATATATATATATATATATATATATATATATATATATATATATATATATAAGCGTTTTGATAACAACTGTTAACTTAATTATTTTATTGTGCTATAAAAAGACAATTTGAATCTGAAAAAACAGCTAAACTAATGAGTTTTCTCTGACACTAACATTGAGAAACAGGAGAACTACAACTTTTTTATACTTTAAAATTGCTTAAACTACTACTTTTCACTTGCAAAGACTTTTTGCACAGATGTGATTTGCATGTAAAAGAATAAAGTGGGAAACTAAAAGGTATTTGGTTAGCTAGCTAGTTGGTTGCTTGAATTCACGTCAAGCTTAATTTTTAACATTCTTTGTATGTAATATTCTATAAAAATCTACATTTAATCCCACAATTGTTTACACACCTTGTAGATTTAGATTAAACTGATCTTTTTATTTAATTTTAATCTTTTTGACCAACATGTTTCATCTGGAGGCAGAGTTAGCATCCAGCCAGAGCTAAAGATTAGTGTGATGGTAAAGAGGTGCAGCTCTTCGCCAAACATGAATCATCAAAATGAAAAGAAACAAAAAACTGCTCAACACTTATAAGGAGGAACCTCCAACTTATTTATTGCTGAATTTCTCATTTCTTTGGCTCACACACTGAAAAAGAAAACCAGACCATAAAAATTTTACTTACTTCAGTCAAAATGTTGAAGTAATTTTTTTTTAATTCCTCACATTTAGGCACAAAACAAAATGGCATTTGTGAAGAATAACGGGAAGAACACCATGTAAGATCGATCTGTTGTGTACAAAACTGTGTGAATTCCTGAGATGGAGTCGTTACCACAGCAACCCGATAAGTCAATCTTTCAAACGTGTAAATATTTTAAACATGAAGCCAAACCCCAACCTTAATCTTTTCCCAGTCAACAACCCCTGCAGTTCAAGCGAAAACACTTTGAGTCTCTTTTTGACAGTTCAGACTCTGTTGTTTCAGGAGCACTAATGATGTTCTTTACATTAAACGAACATCAGGCGGCGGCGGCGGCGCTGCTCCTCCCTGCTGTGTCTTCACAGGGCAAAGACAGCCTCCATAAGCCAGAACTTTACAAACACAGTTAATCTATATATTATCAGCATGTTATTTATCACCACTTCTTCTTAAATTTATTGCGTAAAACAACATCCAGCTGAATCCAGAGTGAAAGTGGCCAAAAGATTTTTCTCCTGGTCTCCAACAGATTAAAGTGTCTGAAATAATTCTATTATCTGGAGGTAAAAATCAGGAATATTCTTCATATTTGCTGGAGCGTTGATTCCCAAACCGTTCAGCTTCAATGAAACAAGGGGACTATAGTACTCAAATACACTGCAAAAACTTACCAAGGATACGGTCTAGTTTCTAATTTAAATATCTTTGTTCACCCAAATTAAAACAAAACTAACTTTTTATCACAATAGGAGCTTAATTAAGTCAATAATCTACAAGTGGAAGAAGAGATTTTTCCCATATTATAAATTAAACCTATTTTACTTATAAACTAGCTTTAACTTTTTCACCAGTATTAAGGAACTATTGACTTAAATTGTGATGAAAAGTTCCTTGTAAGTTAGTTTTCTTATTCCAAGTATAATAAGATATTTGCAGTACAAACTAGATTAAAAATGAGTCAGTTAAACGGGGCATAGTAACATCTCAGCCAGTTTATTACTTTTATTTATCTGTATGATGTTTTTGTCTCTTGTGACACTAAATATGCTTCACCAGTTTATTCATATTTTCAATAAAGACTCATCTGGAAGTAAAAACATGGAAAAAATGCTTTCTAATACGCTCACAAATATAAATTCTCCATTAAATTATTTTTTTACTGCAACTTTATCACAAGATTATAATTGAACTATTAAGCTAAATGTTATTATTTGTGCTATAATTCTTCAAAATAAATAATTTTGTTGCAGCCATTATGTCTGACTTACTACAGGTAAATGTTGCTCTGTGTCTTTGCCACCTGTTCTCAACATTCATAGAAAATAAAACACATCTTTGTAATTCTTCATTAAAAACTTATTTTACTCTCAACAAAGACTCAAAAATGGCAATAAACTTTATGTTAATGTATTTTAATGGGCTAAGTTTGGAAATATTGCTGTTTTCCCCCATTAAAAACAACTGAAATTACATTATATTGAGGCATACGCAATGTGTTTATTTGCAGAGCATCTGGTAAAAATGATCTGCTTCTTTAAATTACTCTAATTACCATAATCCATCAGTCTGTGCTTTTATCTAAAATTCATCTGAAAGCTTCTGCTTCTCCAGTAAGGTAACAATCACCATTAATTAACCAAAATGCAAGAAAATGTCAATGTTTTCTCAAGATTATGAAAGAGAATTAAAAGGGAAACAAATCAGATGAAACTAACGCATCATCTAAAGGTTATAAGGAATAAAACAGTTACAATGAATCAATGATCAAAATCAAATCTGTGAATTAGCTGACATCTTTTCCCCACTGATTAGCAAAGATTAGAGAAACAGAATATAAATTAGATTCAGACTATTTATCAATGCAAGGCTAATAAATCATTGAAATAACACTAAAGCTGCAGTAATTAAAGCTGATTAAGTTTTTTTCTTTTTAAAACTATCAGTGTGTCAGAATCTGAAAAGAAGTTTGGTTCTGAACTTTAATTTATAAGCACAAAGAAAACTGAGTTTCTTTAAATAAAGGCTAAAAATCCACCTGCTTGGAGCTGCTTTTGATTCATAATCACTGAAATATTCACCAATATATTTGATGTATATTTACTTGATGATTCTGGCAGTTTTACAAAATATGTTTATTTGTTTTATAATTGTTCATTTAACAGTTTTCAGTCAGAGGCTTCTTCAGATTGGTTACCAAACTGACTCTCACACGTCAGATTTGACTTCAGTTTTCCAAATGATAGCTTAAATGTGATATTTTAATAAAAAGCAACACAGTTTGGGGAACAATGCAATGCAATGAAGAAGCTTTAATAACAGTGTTGTAACTAACAGTGATCTTCAATAACTAGTGGTGGGACTCGATTAAAAATCAATAATCAGGTTTAATCGAATGTTAATGGACAAAAAACTCTTTTTGCTGCTAAATGATTGAATAAATAGACACATGAGCTCAGCAACAAAGATGTTGATTGTTTGTAAAATGTTTTTATAAAGTTTGGCTTCCCAGTGTTTCAGGGATTCCTCGTGATTCATGTAAATTCTTAGAAACGTCGCTAGAAATGTGGACATTAGCGTTAGCTGCTATGCTATGTGTTTAGCATTGAGTTGCTATTTTAGCTTTGAATAGTTTCGCTACTAGGCTAACTCCCTCTAGCGCAACTTGAACACAACAATAGTCTTTTCCAGGGTGCAGCCAGATTGGGTTTTGAAGCAGAAATGAACCAAGAGAAGCAACTTTGTCGTCCAAGCGGCTAGCGGATGTCGGGTGTGCGTTAGATTTACGACCGGACCAGAAACGTGCAAAGACAATAGTTCCAGTTTGATACTTTTGTATGTTTAAAATAAAAAAAAGTAATTGTGCTAAAATCTTTAGGGAGTTAATCAAAATTAACCCTTTAAATATCTCTATTATAGCTAGTAAAACTATTTCTGTATTACTGGCTCTGTAGCTTTTGAATTTCTGTAGATGGTGTTTGGTAATTTGTTACAAACTCTGTTGCTCCCCTTTTTTTACATTATTACCCAGCATCACCTTCTCTTCAGGATTTTCTTTTCGTTTCTCATCCTACCCACTCGCCCTGTTTTAAATGGCCTTTCTCCACTCAGTTTAATTGGAGAGTGTGAAATTTGTCACCATCTCATTAATGTCTAAGTCTCTGCACGCTCCGGCAGTTCTGCTCCAGTGGGCACATCTGCCCATGCTCCTCCAAGCAGCCGCAGAGGTGTCAGACGCAGAAAGAGCCACACGCATTTGCCCATATGCACCAGCTAGGTATTGTCACTTGGGCTATTAAAAGTAAAGCTGGACCGATTATGATCCCATTCAGAAAGAGAATAGCTCTCCTGACGTGAATGATGGCACATCATATGGCGCCGGGTGGAGAGGGAGTTTCACTGGTGATGGAGGGGAAAGAGAAATGATGAGAGAAGATGGAGGGAGATGTGCAGGTACAGAAAGTCGTGAATAGAAAAACTGAAAAGAGCGGGTAATGAATGACGATGGCACCTATATGGCTGGACACTTTAATCATACACCTGGAAACTAGGAAAAAAATGCTTGAAAGGCAATGAATGCATGCACAGAATCACTATTAAAATGATAATTATAGAAGTAAAGTGAATGATTTAGGCGCCATCTTTCATGTGGGTTTATTGGAAATGGACTTCCTCTTTGGTTTTCTCCGTTTCTCATCTCCAGTGTAAGTTTGTTCAAAGTGCCTGGAATCTGTATTTGTTGAAACTGAAGACATTTGTCTGTTTCTTCTGAGTTAATTTTTTTTATTTAGCGTTTTTACTAACTTTAAAACAGTAAAGTAAAATTTTGATTATCAACTGTCAGTCAGTTGCTCTTATTTTGAAGCCTGTTTACTCATCAGTTCCATTTCCTCTCCTCAGGTTTATTCTCTACCCAGGATGCATTGCGCTAGCTATAAGTAGGTAGGTGTGGAATAACAAATTTGAGCCTGTTGACTCTAGCGTTATCTTCTGCTAAATAGCACGTTAGCATAGCGCTTTAGCGTTAGCAGAACTAATGGTTATGATGAATGTTTTAGGATTAAAGCATCTAACGTTTTAGCTAGCTAGAGGCGCTCACAGCTGCTTTTGGTATTCGCAGCCTGAGTTATTTTCATCTTACACTAATCTTTAAATTTAGCTTAAGAAACATTAATAAATGGTAAAATAAACATTTTGTGACCTTATTATTCAACAGATTAAACTCAAACTATAAAAAAAGCCTTGTGAAATGATGTCCAGTAATTTTGATTTCCTATTGGATTTCATCCAGTTTAGTAGACTAACAGAATATTTACCCCTCAAGTCCAGTTGGAAACATTTCTCTCTTGCTTTCTGGACCTGGTGCTCTCTGCCAGCAGGCCAGATAAATGTCCAGCTCCTTATCTTTCTACTCTAAAAAGGGAGAGGGACGAGGCAACAGGTGCTTGCTCAACAAACTTGGTTGTCTGGAGGGACGAGTCGTTGGATCCCATCCAGGAACAAACAGAAGTACATAACAGATAAAAGAAAGGGGCTTAGCTCCAGCGTTTATCTATGGGAGATTAAAGAGTGGATGATAAGGGCACACAGTCTCTGAGGAGACAATCCTGAGTCTTTTGTCAGTCGTTCTCTCAGCTGACAGAAGAGGAGCCTGGTGTTCTGTGTCTGTTCTTCCTCAGTCTGACGGCCATTTTAAACTTCAGCAAGTCGTCTTAATCATGTCACATTAAACTTCTACTCAATTATCTCTGAAAGGGCAACTGAACAGGACTATCAAAGGAAGGATGTTTTCCCACCTGACAGTTCGGTAGACTCGGTTCGATTGGCAACTAAAGTTGCGACAATTCTTCAATTTTCGGCTGCTGTGGTCAAACCAACCAAACCCTTTAAGCAACCTGTTCCCCTCCTTGCCCGTGGGGGCGCTGCAACAAGAACCACTGAAGGAAACAACATGAAAACCTCTGAAAAAGACACTGAGCGCAACGTCCTTCTTCACCAAATGGAAACGAAAATGAAGTGGTGTCAGGTTTTAGTATTTGAAGGATTTCTCTTTTTATTTTGGCAAAAGACTACAAGCCATTTCTCCTGCTAGCGCTATGCTAGCGTGTTTGTTTTGGCTGTGTATACCCAGAATGCTCTGCACTGTAGTTTGCTTCCTGTTTTTGAAGCGGTCTCCGGCCCTTTTGGCGTTCACGGACACATAAAGTTCAACCAAACCTAGACAGAGGTTTGTTGGCGGACCAGAGTTTGCTTGTTTGGCCGATTACGCTTTCACACTTCCCCAACCGAACTGGACTTTCTGGGAAAATGGACTGGAGTTGTATGAAACCGGACTGAACATGGCTGATGTGAATGCACTCCAAGTGCCTGGAGACCTCCAGTATTTGACCACAGCTGCCCACAAATTGCTAAAAGCCATGAATACTTAGTGGAAACGCTTAATATGCATTAGCACTCACAGTAAAAGCCATCTTAGCATTAAACTAAAACAAATGAGAACCGCTGGTCAAAGCAATAGAAGCTAAAGGAAAACTCTAAACCAACATAAATTACACTTTAAGAAACAAACCATTTTCAAACTGGACCAAAAAAAGTGAAAATAAAGTAAAAATCATAAGTATGTATATTAGGTTAGGTATATATGGTGAGAGGTAGATTTTACCAATAAACAAGAGCAAGAGAATCATTGTTTTATTGACACACTCTGTTCTCCTCCATAACTGTGGAGCTAAAACTGTAAAATAAGCCTTCCTCGTCTCGGCAGCAGTTACTTACCCCACAGTAACGCCAACCTGTATTGACGACTCCACAACAAGTGGCCCAGTGAAATGCATTTGTGCTCATTAATGTCAACATATTTCACTGTGCCTCGTACTTGTTTCACACTCTGCAGAGCAGAGGATTCACATATTAAAACCGCCCTTCAAGACTTTGGGACAGCTCATGTAATAAAGGATTCAAATAAAGCATTCCTGGTGGAAATCACAAGCATACGGAGGAGGGCGGACAGGATGTAGAAAGCCAGAGTAAAACTATGAATATGTCAGCTGTTTTATTTTTTTGTCCTCGGTGGAAAGGTTTATTTAAGTGGTTTATTGGGTTCCTGCATCTTTGGGGTGGGAGGGGTGAGGGACAAAGGAGAGGAGACAGAGGGCATTTATGAGATTAATACAAAGTAAACTTGTGCTTTAAATGGCCGCCCCTACAGAGGACCTCAGCCGTCAGCAAGACGCAGACAATGGGAGAAACGGGGTGGGGCGCTGGCTTCACGATCAGCTCAGGGATCAGACAGAAAAATGCTGTCAAGTAATCCAAGCAGGACGTATTAAGTGGTTTCAGGAAAAATGAGGAGCAGGAGCGAGAGAGGGACAGAAAGTCTCATGTCTCCATTACCTTAAGTGCAGAGCGACTCTGGAGGCCGAGCGTCTGACATCCATGTCGCATGTATGACTGCACGCATGACGCTGCCGCTTGATAATTTACTTTATGGTACAAGCGTAAGGTCACGGGCTTTCAAGGGTATATGTGAAACAAAACTAAAGGCACTGAGCTCCTGATCAGCCTGTAGCTGCGTTTCTGTCAATATTCCACTAATGTCGAAAAAAACCCCCACAATTTTGCAATTGCTGTGTTTCCATTCAATAAGAAATGCAATTAAAACCACATGTGAATAAGTTTGTTCACTCAAAAGTCCTTAAAAAACATGCAGTGCCATGATCTTCCTGTCGTTTTCTTCTTCGTGGTTTCCGCCATTAGTAACTTCCTGTTGTTGACACATCTTTGTGTCACGAAAAATGTTTCCATTGCAGTTTTGTTAAATAAACCAATTTTGACGCAGTCAAAAAAAACACCTTGACGTATAGGCAAAACGTTTTATCAAAAAAAGGAGACATTTTGCAAAATTGGCATTCTCGCTTTAAACTTATTTATTTTCAAATCGTCAAATTATGTGGTCAAAGCGTTAAGGAGCTAATGTCCTTAACGCTGTCGTTTATTTTTCATTAAGTTTCTTTTTTTTTTTAAGAGAAAACATTTTTTTAGTATTATTTTTGGGTAATATTTATATTCTTTGATCATTTTTAATATATGGCAAATGTACATTAAAAAAACACCATAATTAATTCTCTGTTGGTGTAAATTCTTGGGAAACAGATGTACTGTGCTGATCCAGTGATCTGTGATCACTTATTCTGGTCTTGTGAGTTAAAATCCACAGAATAATTCAGTAAACTGATAACACACATTTTCTTTACCTCTCTGGCTGTAGTATTTATAGAGTGGTATTTTTTTTTGTTTTGAGAGTTTATTTACCGATCGTATCTCGATTGGTTTGGTCTGTACTGATGTAAGGGAAGTGACAGAAGAGACCAAGCGGTGTTACTTCTGTCCATCTGTAATCTGTTAAACTCAGAGAAATGTTGCCAGAGGTAAAATCCTGCTCTCTGCATTGTTCTTGGGAGACAGGAGAAGACTCTATCTGAGAATCAAACATCCGACACGGTGATAAAGAATCAGGTGGGAAATGGCACTTCATCACTCGAAGGGAGGCAAACTTAATCTGCCACTTTAGATCAGGCGCTTTGTGAGGGAACGGCTGCAGTAAACCCAGAGGGAGAGTTTCAGCCTCTTCATGTTAGCCATGCATAGAAACAGCTGGATATTAAGATCCATTTGTCCAGAGACGAAGATTTATTCAGCTATGAAGGGTCTACTTGATATGAAATATAAGGCAACATACTTTTCCACTGGGATTTACTGGATATTCCTCAAGGTTTAATGTTTTAAATATAGTTTTCTGTAGTAATTATGAAAAATTCACTTTTTGAACATTTTTGAAATTCCATTTGAATCTCAGCTGTGTCTAAAAACAGCCAAAGCTCTTAAATTCAGTCACATTGCCATCACTATCTACAATAATTCTTTGCGGAATGTGAATTAATGAGTTACACAACATTTAGGCTGCGTTCACACTGCAGCCTGAAGTGAACCAATTCACATTTTTTTATCAAATATGATTTTTTTTGCCGGGGCTGTTCACACTTTCAAATAAATGCGACCTGAATGGTGTTCTGCAGTGAGAACGATCAAACCTGCACAGTGTCCCGCATGCGCAGCAGAGGGCGCAATAACGTCAGCGTTCTCTTTCCATGCCAAACGCCCTGGAAAGAAGAAGTGCTCAGTGTTTGCGGAAGTAATCGTGGATGCTAACTGTGGAGCATAGCTTACACATAGCAGCATATTAACAACTTAATCCTCATTGTTCTCCGCCGTGGTTGTTGGTTTTTCTTCCTGCTTGCACGTATCAGGATGCAGAATAGTGAGATTTGTAGAGCATCAGTGACGTTCAGGTCGGATGAATGCGACCTGGACTTTAGGTCACATTTGAATCAGATATGCAGCGGATATGCAAGTGGCCTGGGTGGCATTTGAAAAGAATCTGACTTGTGTTGTTCAGACTGTCATGAAAAGATTCAAATCTGTCAAATTTCCATTTTTTCCGTCAAAACAATGGAAACATTTCAGGCTGCAGTGTGAACGCAGCAGCCTTAGTTTCTCTTTGGCATCTATAAAGTATTTTTGAATTTGAATTCCACGGGGCGCTGCGCCGTTACCTAGCAACCCCACCGAGTCCAGCCCTGTTACCTAGCAACATAAGCAGAACTCCAGGGCTTTGGTCAGCTGGATTTACCGCTTTGTGGTATTTTGGTATTTTAAAGGTCATTGTGGAAATAATTCATATAAATAGCATAATTACAAAACAAGGCAAAAGAAACATTTTTCTTTTTATTTCACTGTAAAACTTATGAAATTTTAACAAAAACTATATTTTTGTGTCTGGTGAATGTTTGGCTAAAACAAGCTTGTTTCTCATTCAGTGAAGTTATTTGATACTTTGTGACAAAATGACTCAAGTAAAAGCACAGCGTAGTGAAAATGCTCCTAAAAGTAATTTTTTTTCCAAAAAGTAAATGTAACTAGTTGCAACCCAACTCTGCCTCCTGCTAAATGCCAACAGATCCGATTAGCTTCACCGGCCAGCCAGTGGTCATAATGTTATGCCTGATCTGTGTCGTACACTGCTGTTGAAACTTTTTTAACTTTGTCTGTAATTTTTCTGTCCGCTCTGCTCCGATTGGTCGACTTTTTGACCCAGATCAGCCATTATGCAGATGTGATGTCATCAGCTGAGAGGAGAAAAGCCTGAACTGCTTCAGGCCATCTCTGTTTTCTGGGAGGAAAGAGACAAATCATTTTGCTTTGGACTCACTGAAGGTTACACAACAACGAGGAATGACTTTGATGTGAGTAAAGATGTTACCGTTTAGCTTAACTTCCATTCCTGCAGCGCCACCTGTAGATAAAAACTGACTCAGACATGCAAACTGCTGATGCGCTGGTTTCACTCGCAGCATTTCTAACCTGTTTTATCTCAGGTTCTGTCAATAGCAGCTCTAATTAATGAGTGACGCATGGCTCTGCAGAGGACAGGCTAGAGGATTGGAATAGGCCCTACCAGGGCCGAACGGCAGGAAATGAAAATCACTTCAGTTTGTCGTTGCTGTTTGTGTATTAGCATAACTGGTTTAATTTAGTTTTTTGAGTCAGCACTTTAATTTCAGGGGGTTTATGTACACAGGGGCTCTCCATGCTAATTAAACACAAACCAATGACAAAAGCTAATCATCTAAAGGATTTACAAAGTGTCCCTTCTGATGTTCACCGGAGACCAAGAAGCAACAGGCAGGAAGGTGTGAAACGATTATCTGCTCAAAATGCTGCAGAGGAAACGACAGTCTAGAAAAATCCACCTGGAAGGAGCGGAGGGTCTTTGATTGTGTTTTCTGTTTTGCAATTGGAGGAAAAAAGGGAGAATATTTTTGCGTTGGCTTTGGTTTTAAAAGTTGTGGCATTTCTGCTAAAGGTTGTCAATCCTGGTCAGAGTTTTATGCATCAGCAGGACAAAGTTTGTGCAGCAGCAGCTGTGAACAGTGAGTGAGCATCAGTGACGACTCAGTGTGCTTTGCTGCAGGCGAAGTCAGTGACCTTTAAAAAGCCGCGCTAGCCGCGCTAAGCCACCATGGATGTCACTGCGTCTCGTTTGATGCTGTTCCTCCAGGAAGCGGTTTGATATTTTCCAACCGTGTCATGCAGCAAGACGATGACCTCAAGCGCACCTATAGGCTGAAAACTGCAGAAAGTGAAGGAGGAGAGAGAAGTGTGGCACAGCGTTGTCATGGCAATCAGTCATCTGACGATGCATCTTACTCTATGAGGGCACTATACGTTTTTTATAAAATAAAAATCTTATTCTGGTGAGAAATTTCCAAAAATGCATTCAAGAAGATGAATGTCTAAAAGTCTCATCACACAGTTAGAAATAGTTTGCCAATAGTTCCACACAGGAACCAGAAACAGAAAGTTCTCTGGGTCAGCAGAACTTTCTATAGACATACAGACGAGGAGTTAACGGCAGCATTGATTCTGTCCACCACAAAACTCGTAAGCATTTATGTCCAGTTTGCAGAAAAATCCGTTTTCGCAGTCATCCATCCATCCATCCATTTTCTGTTCACCCTTGTCCCTTAATGGGGTCAGGAGGGTTGCTGGTGCCTCTCCAGCTACGTTCCGGGTGAGAGGCGGGGTTCACCCTGGACAGGTCACCAGTCTGTCGCAGGGCAACACAGAGACAAACAGGACAAACAACCATGCACTCACACACTC
>CAEGAE010080528.1:0-24875 GCA_903067095.1 Girardinus metallicus | reverse complement strand
AACACATAATATAACGAGGCTTCGAGGCGGATCAGTTTTCCTCGAGGAATTTTAATAATCGAGGTACTGAATCACTCGAGGAATCGATTCAGCCCTACTTGAAATAAAAAAGAAGCTCTAGCTTACTGCTGGTTTTGACGGTGAGCCGCTCCTGCTTCCATCTTCGCCTCCTTTTACCCACTGGTTTATCAGATCGGCTACACCAACTTTTAAACCGTCTGCGTCCTGGAATAGATGTGAAAAACTACTTTTCTAAAAAATCAGCAACAATATGATGCCTTGGAAATCTCCAGAAACTTTTTTCTTTGAAAAGCACAGAGTCCAACGGCGGATCGTTTTGGTCATAACCTTGGATGCAGCGGCTGAGACGATGTTTTGGTTCCAGGCGTCTCCGGCTTCGAACAGATTCTTCTTCGATGCGACCGGTTCACCGGGGCTCGTAAGGTCGGTCAGCGCTTGACAGCTCCTTCCTTCCTTTGAGGAAATCTTCAGAAAAGCAAGCAGATTATGGAGCTAAATCATGGCCATAAGTTTGTTCAAAAGAAAAAAAAAATTTAACTGAAAAGCAGCTTTGAACATTTTTTTCTGTTTCAATTTTTTTTGGTTACAAAATTTTTTTTTCATTTTCAATTTCTTTTTATTTTGAACAAAGTTTATGGCCCCAAATTATCTCCATAAAAATATAAAAAAAGTTGAGATATTCATGCACTTTAGACCAGGGGTGTCCAAATTGTGCTACTGGAGACATTTGTGGCCCTGGAGCTGATTTTTTGTGGCCCCCAGCTGCACATCAAGAATAATACAAATTTGATTTTTTATTTTTTTATTTTAAATCAAGGTAAAAAAAAAAAAAAACACATAGCAAACGTTTTGAAAGAAAGTGACCTAAATCCTGCTTTTATAACTGAGAATAAATTTGTTCAACTGAGACTAAAAAAAGTAGAAAACTAGATACTTTTCTTATAAAATAGAAATACCTGTTAATATATGACTATGTGAATTATTTATTGCTCGAAATTAGGAAGTTTAAATTAAACAGTATTTCTAAATCATTAAAAAAACCAAAGCAGATATGGTTTTACCTCAAGAGCATGTGTATATTCCTCCAATCGCTTATCAATCTTAGAAACAGAAAGCTGTGGCGATGTCCTCTTTATGTTGCTGGTGCTTCAAAATGAAGAATAAAAAAATAAATGTGCAAAGATTAAAGAGCATTGATGAACTATTGAACAGTGGAAAGCTTTGAAACATATGTTACTTAAAGAAATGAATGTAATGAATTCACTATTATAAATCGAGGTTATTCTGCCAACATTTTAGATATATAATAGCATCAATAGTATTTTCTAAGTTGGACTTACCTTCTTCTGAGAGACTCAGCCCTCTCTGTTATCTGAGGAAAAAACAATGAGACATGAGAATCACTGGTTTAAATGCTTAAAAATTGTATTTTACCACATTTTGATACCTATAATGTATCTTTCTATGTGTACATATAAACTATGAATCTAAATTTCTAAAAACCTGAAGATGCATATCTGGACAACTTCTTGATTTAGCGTCTTTTTCAAGCAGTTGCTCAGAGACAAAAGATTTATTTCTTCTGTCATGTCGGATCAACGTAAAAAAGGCGTAAACTCACTGAACATTTTCCATCCGGTGAGACTCGACTGTTCACCTCGTCCTGTTGAGAGACACAAAGGGCTGTTTAAAGATTGTTGTGTAACCTTTTTTCTTTCTCTATTTCTTAAAAACGCGATCAGATTCTCATCTTCTGCTGTGGATCCAACTTGTGTTCAATTCACACCATTTTCAGTTCATTTAGATTGTTTTTTTCTTTTCTTTTACAGAACAATAAGGAAACAATGAAGATACATCACAGAAGTACAGAAGCCCTGGAACTCAAATAATGTAAAACAAAATGTTTTGGGATCATTTTGCAAACTCTGAATGGAAGTTTATTTTTCATGTGACCTTAAAAGTTATCAGCATCCATGTTTCTGTTTTCCCTCTGCAATAAACTCTCATGTAAATCTTCTAATTTAATTGTTTTTATTTTAAACAATAAATAAATAAATAAGTAAAAGTAAAAATAAAAAACTCGACGAGAAACTTAATCTACCTAGTAACAAATTTTCGTAAGAAAGAGAAAAAAACTTCTTCAGCTAGAAAAAAAGCACATTTAGTTTATTTTTGTAATACTGCTCTTCACCACAAGAGGCGCTACACCGACACAATTACCTTGACTAACATTAGGACTGCAAACAAACGTTTGTTCTTTCACAAATTCAGAAAAATTAACAAAAAGAAAAACTAACACTGATATTATTTCTCATTTTTTCTCTTCCTTTATGGCAAATAAATAAATAAAATAAAAAACTACAGAATATTGGTTGCCAAAAACTTTAAAATAATAAAACAAACTTTTGGTCAGAGAAATAAAACTGGGTTGCTAGAAAATTATTGTTTATTTTTACTTACAGGGTAGAACTGTATGAGGAGTTTCTGCAAGCAGAAGAAGAAGAAAAGATATTTAAGCATTTTGAACATCACTTTGTCTCATCAAAGCAGTTTCTGTTGAGGAGATGCAGCCAAAACCAAGCAGAACAGATGTGTTGAGCAGAATACCTGTGTTTTTACTGGTTACCTTGAATGTTGGACTCATGGGGCCGTAGCAGTTTAACGACTCCTCGCCTTCGCTGTTGGTGTGGTGAGACGCTGCTGGCCCGCCGCTCACCGCATCCCGTCTTCTCTCACTCTCCTCTGACCGCTGAAACAGAAAGCTGCTCTTGAGGAGTTTTTTTTATTCTGAGAGGATTTCACCTGTGCTTATGTGCATCTGCACTTTTGTGCACGGCGTTTGTGCACTGCGTTGTTGGGCAGAAGACTAATGACTAACAGGAAATGAGCTGCTGGTAAAAACTGGAATTTGCTCTGGGACCTGACATCATCGCTGCTTTCGTCAGGTAACATTTCATTTCAGCTCTGTGCGAGCCAAAGCAACATTCTTCCGATTTTATTGCTTTCGACCTTGAAGCCAGACTGTAGCTTATTAGAAAAGGCCCACATGTGTTTGAGTCCTTTATGAAACCAAAGAGAGAGAAACATTGAAATGTTTCACCCAACTAACACAGAGTCAAATACAAACCCAAATTTCTTATCTACACTGCAAAAAGACAAACTCTATCCAAGTATTTTTGGTCTAGTTTCTTGTGTAAATATCTTACTACACTTGGAATAATACAAAACTAACTAGATATAGGAGCTTGTTTTAAGTCAATAATTCCTTAAAATTGATAAAAATGTTCTAGTTCCACTAGTAGCTCATTTCATTTGCAACATGAGAACATTTTCTTGTAAGTATAACATCTAATTTTACAAATTTTTTTTTACCAGTGTCTGAGCAGAATGAAGTACAGAGTGCTTTTTATTTTAACCTCTTTCATCCACAACAGTGATTTTGGTAGGGTTAAAGCAGATTTTATAATGTGAAAACTTTAATTTAATCTTCAACTATAAGTAAACAATAAATGTTTCAGCAGTTTCCATTAGCCGTTTCACACAGCGACTGTCAATAAATGATAAAACTATCCTCGTGTTTTGAGAAAAGGGAGTGCTGTTGGTTATGTTCATCAGAATAAATCGTCTAGTGAGAGGATTAGCAGGAATTATTAATCTGCGTGAATGCTGAATTGTTGATCTTTTCTCAGCCCCTAGTGGGGCATGTTTTGTCGGACTGCTTCCTGCGTGCCCCAACATAACGAGGGGAATGAAGATATGCGGCTAAAGCTAACATGCTAACTCACCCTATAGATCTGTACGCAACTTAAATCTTGTACTTTCATCGAGACAGGCGCCTGGTTTCACAAATACACAGACAGAGATGTTTTCATACCTGTTTCATTAACGTATCAACTCAATGTGAGAACTATTAGAATCCTGTTAGAAGCGCTTTGTCATCATCTAGTGGTCGGAGTGTGAACTACACCTGGTTCTGTGAAGCAGACGTGTACACATACAGGCCCAGAGCAAAAATAAAAACAAAGGAAGAAAATCAAATCTGATGTGAATAATTTACAGAAGGATAAAATATCAAATGGTTCCGAACATTAAAACAGAATCTAAATTAGCTTAATTAATGTTTTATTTATTTATTTTAGGATGTTTTAGTGAATCTTGAGCATCCAGTATTCGACTTTGGCTTGTTGCCTTTTCTAACTCAAAACGTGAAAAACTGAAAACAGTTTTAACATGTTGAAAATAGCAACAAGATTAATTCAGCAGCAGTTTTTGCAAACCTCGTCTTTCATTTCGTGATATTCTTCCTCCTCCGCTGGCCTGTGTGTCTGCTGCTTCCTGATGTGGACTTCTCCCCTGTTTTCACCAGAGGAGCTTCGCTCTTCTTCCTCCTCCTGAATTTCTTCATCAGCTGAAGTCTGTCGCTGCGCCTGCAGGATTGTTTTCACCTCTTGTGCATCGTCCTCCTCTTCCTCCTGCGTCTTCTGCTCCTCATCCACTTCCAGCCGGTGAGCTCCTCCACTGTGGTCGAAGTTTCTGGGATAGAAGCAAAAATATTTTACTAAAATATCGCAAGTGCTTTAGAAAGGATTTGTTGGCTTTTCAATTCTACCTCCCTTAAATGGAGTTGTGATACTTTGTTCTATAATTTAAGGTTGAAACTAATTTTAGCAATCGATAATTCTGATTAACCGATTAATCAGATAAAATACATTTGCATATTCTGCAGATTTTTCAGTATTAGAATCACATTAAAATATGCAAATAAACAAATAATTAAATTCCTTTTTTAAATATGAAAAAAGAAACATTTTATTGCCTGAAATGCAACAACCCAGCATTCCTTTAGTGGACACTTAATCATTTGTAGCAAAGGATATTTTCAACATCAACATGTGAAAAGCTCAACTTAACAGTGAAGGGTTGATCTGTTGATTTTATGTTTTGGACTAACTGAGTAATAATTGGATTTCAAAAGGTGCTTCATAGGACTCATAGGAGTTTTGGGTGGAACATACTTACAGATGAAGTTTTTTTTTTATATTATTTTAAATGCAAAATGTTTGTGAATGTGTATATTTGGCCAGTTTTGCCTAAATATCTGCTCTGACTCTGTTCTCGCTGCAAACAACCTTTTTTTGAGTCTGTATTCTCCAGTTAACAATTAATCAATTACTAAATCAGTTGACGATAATTTCAATAATCAATTAATCACAAAGAATCTGATTATTTGTTTCAGCAGAAGTTCAATTCATGTTAATTTTAGAAATCATCTTTCTACATCATTTTGACTCATTTTAGCACCAGAGTCTATCATGGAGTCGCTTACGTCTATGAGCTGCTATTAAGTATTATGATGGAAATAAAGTGAAGATTTACAAACATAAAAAGTGACACTTGGACATGCAGTGGGATCATACGGCGCCCCCTAGGTGAAATGGGGGAATTTTTTCTCTTTTGTGTTGCAATATTGTTTTTAGTGATTTATGCAGCATCTTAAATACTGAAAGTATTTCTCCAACAGTTTAAGGTTTTTGTAAAGTTTTTCCATGTAGGAATTTTGTGTTAATATACTATTTGTGAGTTATCTAAAGTTTTATATCTTCTTCTTTTGGTTAAACTCAAAACAAACGTGTGCAAAACTCCAGAGCAAATCAGGTCAAACATGAGCGCCATGTGTTAGTTTTGGTTGTGTCTGATAATAGATCGATTTTCAACCGGTTTTCTCAATAACAGACTTAAAAATATAAACATGTTTTCATTAAGGATCTTTAAATATCATACCAAGTCGTATTTCCTAATTTATTGTGAAATAAGCAAGGAAAAAAATTCTTCTTGTCCCTTATGACAGCATTTTACAAAGTCGTAGCCTCCAGATAAAATTTGTTTTATCTGATAATAAAATCACAATATATTATCTAATAATCACATTTTCCTAAAATCAGAAGCTATGATGCAGCAT
This sequence comes from Girardinus metallicus, assembly GCA_903067095.1. Lineage (NCBI taxonomy): Eukaryota > Metazoa > Chordata > Actinopteri > Cyprinodontiformes > Poeciliidae > Girardinus > Girardinus metallicus. The sequence goes on along the minus strand of CAEGAE010080528.1, from coordinate 18,895 downwards.
TGATGCTAAATAAATGTAATAATTATTGAACAGCGAATAAAAAACATTCTAACAGTTAATGTTTGTTTTCATATTTTGTAGCATTGTCACGGTTTGGCACCCCCTGCTCTAGGGGGCGCTGTGGGCTTCACCTCGTCCTTATCGTCCCTGCTGCCAGGTACGACGTCCGGTCTGCAGGATGTCCTGCGGCGTGATGCTGCCTGGCGTCCTGCGTCAGGAAGACAGAGGAGCTGTACGACGTCCTGACTGGAGTTTGGGAGCTGGATGTCTGCAAAACGCCAGAGGACAAACGTTCTTCTTCTGTAGTTAGCGGCTAAACAAACATTACATTTAACAGAAAGTCTTGCAGAGAGGAACTTTAATTAGTTCTGTATCAGTGGCGTCAGTAGTCCTATTTTAGGGAAACTGAAGCCTGAATGTTTTTTGTACAAACTTTTTTTCCCAACATCAGTTTAAATAAATAATCATACAAAGTATCTTTTTAACTCAAATGTGATCATAAGTCTGTCAGATTCTCTTTGCTTCATAGTATAATAGTCTGGATGATTGGTGTAAAATATGGCTAGGATTGATAGAGAAGGTGATAAAAGCATGAAAGTTTGCTAATTATCTTAGCAACGTTTGCTAGAAAACTGTTTAATTATAGAGATCAACAGTTCACGTTCATATTTTGTGGTAGAAAAGATTTTTATTACCCTGAAAAGCAACTTCTCCATTTTGTATTCGCCCGCTGCGTTTGCTCACATCCTCCTCGGGTCTAAGCCCCCCTTGTCCTTAAAACCTAGTGACGCCCCTGTTCTGCATTAATTGATCTTAACTCAGCAAAAATACTTTTTGCTTGTTTCCATAAGAGGATTACTCCATGAAACAAACTCTACAGAGAACAAACCTTCTCTGAAAGTCGTGTTGAATCTTCCTCAGAGCTCAATCCTCCATCTTCTCCTCTTCCCTCCTCCTCATCCTCATGTTTGTACCCTCCAGACTCTGATGCTGCAGACGGTTTGTGCTCCTCCGTCTCATGACGGTTCTCCAACCTGTGACTCCAGTCGCTGAAGCCTTCGTCTTCTTCCAGAACAAAGCGGGAAGGTTTCAGCTCCTCTTCGGACCTGAAAACAGACCAGAAATGTTTGGGACATGGAGGTTCTGTTTCACCTCCAGGAAAGACCAGGAAAGCACAGAAGGCTGCATGCACCACTACCCGCAAGCTTCTGCGGTTTTATAATGTACGCTTTTGATTTCCTTTGTTTTTGCATTTTTTTCTCACACATTTGTTACATTTCCAGCTGCTGTGGTTCTCCTTCACACTGCACTGTGTCAAACGATCCAAACCCTTTAAGCAACCTGTTCCCCTCCTCGCCTGTGGGGGCGCTGCACCAAGAATCACTGGACAGAATGACATGAAATCCTCTGAAGAAGACACTGAGCACAACTTCCTACTTTACAAAATGTAAACAAAATGGAGTATTGTTAGATTTTAATGTTTTTAGGGTTTTTCTTTTGTCTTTAGTAAAAAACCGTGAGCCATTTCTCCTGCTAGCACTAGGCTAGCACATTTGTTTTGGTTTTGTTTACCCAGAATGCCCTGCGCTGTAGTCCACTTCCTGCTTTTGGAGCAGTCTGCTGCACTTGGTGTTCATCATAAGTGACCATTAGCTACGTTTACATCCAATGTCATGCGAATTGTGAGCAAACTTTTTTTTCTACTAGTTTTTTTCTACTATCTAATGATTTGGAGAGAATCAACTACGCTAGGCAAAGTTCAATTTAGTCAAATGTTGATGCTGCGCATGGATGTAATAAACGGAAGTAGAAGTTTCCAACCAGCATGAACCAAACATTTCAGAACAACAGAGAAGTTTTCGGTAATGTGTTGTTATCAGGCAAGTTGTAATTAATCTGTCATGCTAACTAGCATGGCGAGGCTACATGCTGTCCTTAGACGTAACTTATTCATCAAATGTGTTAAGCGAATTAGTTCTTTTTCAGAAAAGCAAAAAAAACACCTCAATTAAATATAAGCATTTTGAGAAAAAAAATTTTTTTCAAATTTTTCCGTATTTTTCCGTTTCCTTCAATCTTTTCTAATGCGATACGTCAAAAAAATATTGAAGGAAACACGGATGCACACGGTTTTGTTTTAGCCACTGAATTTTGATCCTGTCTGGATTGTTTGTTGTGTTTAGTGATTTTCGATGGAAAAACTCTTCCCGGAGAGCAGTGGGACGTAGATGTTAAAGCTGGACAAATAATTAAAGTGATTTACAGTGTGTGAGTGTTTACTTGCTCCTGCTGCTGCTCAGTTTCCTAATCAAGCATCCAAGGCTTTCTAATGTCACATAAAGGAGATGCAGATGGTAGACTGGACTTGTGCCATCAAGCTCCATGTCAACAGAGACGGTAACCATGGAAATATCAAACAGAGAGGCAAAACGGTCTCCAGTTTCAGCTCAGCTCGCGTCATCAGACGGATCCTTGGAGATAGTGACAGTAATATAGGATGTGTTTGGTGTTTTGTTTAAATAAAGCAGCTGGGATCTATAGAGGCATGTTTTGTTTATGTTTTTAAAGCAGAAACTACAACAGTTTCCAACTGTAAACAAACAAATTCATACCCATGTACTAGAGCCATTGTTTATCAGTTCATTTTTGATTTTTTGTACATATTTTTTTGAAAATATCTGGATAAATAGTCATGAAAAAATAAAAAAATGTCAGGTGTATTATTTTCTGAAAATGTTCGATTCCACCCAGCCCTTTGATCCTGATCTCTTTCTACTTCCGCTAACTCTTGGCAAATAAGACTGAATTACTCAATGCTGCCTCCTGCTGGTAGGTTGTACTTATTGGAGTATATATTATAACAAAAGGATCAAAGAAAATTACTTTACAGGATCAGCAGTCAAAGTGGGAGCAAAACATCTTCTAGGTGGAGCGATTTGATGCGTGGTTGGTACGATATGTCCAGCGGCAGACGGCTCAAAACCTGCAAAGCTACAAAAGAACAAGGCAGAGGGATGAAACGAGCAGCACAGAAAGCAAATAAGAAATTATACACCTGCAAACAAACTGAAAGTTTTCTTAAAACACAAAGTGAAATTACTAAAACATTGATTCGTGTAAAGGTTGCAGCTACAGCGAGAAGAATAAACAATTTTCAGCAAATGTTTCAGACTAAAATTAATTGTTTTGTGCTTATGCTATCTCGAGTTAATGTTAATTTAAAATGTTCTCGTGATAACGAGTTATCATAGATGGAGAGAGGTTTAACACACACCAATCTTCTCAAGAAAACCAAGTTTGTTCTCTCCAGAGTAACTTGTTAAGATGAGGAATCCATCAAGAAAATAACTTCGTTATCTAAAGAAAATCCTCAGGAAAAAGTATATGTGGAAAACGGGACATTAACTTATCATCTCAAGAAAATTAAGAGTTAATAAATTAACTCTTTATTTTGGGAAAACCACTGGTAAAAAGTATATGTGAAAAACGTCTGCTCTCAGCTTCTGTATCAAAGTGTTTAATATGTTCTGTAAAATAAAAATATGTTTTTCTTATCGTTTCTGAAATGCGGTTTTTTTCTGTCACAGCTGGAGGACGGAAGCGCTGAATCCTCTGTGCTGAACTCACTCTGTGCTGTGCGTGCCGTCCTGCTGCCGGGGGTCTGGGAAGGACAGGATCCCTTCTTCTTTCTGCTTCTCCCTGGCTCTCCTCCGCCGCTCCCGCTCCACCTCCTCTGCATCCTCCTGGCTCCGCTGCACCGTCACCCTGCAGCCAGCATGGACACCAACACGCCGTCAGCCTGCGTCCGGTTTTATGGTCCATTCTGCGTTGTTTTATTTTTATGAAAACTTTCAAAGTTTCACGTCAGATTCTTTCAAATTGAGAAGGATGCATTTACAGTAAAGTTGCTAATTTAACTTTTAAATGAGTGTCTTGTGCTAAAATTAGTTCATCTTCTGAAGTAACGTTGAATTAAACACTAACCTTTCAACGTTTACATGCAGTATTAAAAATGCTCAATCGGATTAATATTCAAATATAAATATTTAGCTATAAAGCTAAATATTTAGCTTGGTAACTAAATAGTAATTTGAAGCTAAATATTTTGTTAGCTTGCTAAATATTTTTGCTCAAATGACATTTTTAGATTAGACTGTCCAACCAAAGCATTTAACACACTTAACTGGAACATAATACGGTGAAATAACATTTTCCAGGGATAAGATGTACACTAAATATTACCAGAGGAACGTCTTAAAAAGTAGCAGCACTGAGATTCGTTGTTTGTTTCTGGCCTGCTAAGATATAAGCAGCTTTTGGCAAAACATGTAATGTTTGCATTAAAATTTTCTCCCCTTTTCAGCAAATAAATTTTTAAAACACCTGAAATTATCTTCTAGATAACTCCGAGATTCACTGCTGTAAGTTTCTCTAAAGAAACTTCTTCTTCACTTGATTAAAGCAGGTAACAAAAAAATGACATTCTCAGACATCAAACTGAAATTGAGATACATACATAATAATGTCCTCATAATTTATATTTTTTCATTTGATGGGATAAAAAATTAATCTGTGGAAAAGTTTATGTAGTGTGAAAGAAAACACTTTGTTTTTTGAAGAAGCCTCAAGCGGGACCAATTAAAAACGACAATAACTGCTTTCATTGTGAAAGAACATCTGGATAAACGTGATTCAGCTGCTGAAAAGTTTGACTTGATGTGAACCTCACGAGAAAAAACCACACAGGAAACGAGGGAGGAGTGGCAGCTGAGGTAATGCTGCAGAGGGAGGATGGATGAGCAGGAACTGTCAAAATATTAGGGTTGTTGGGAAAAGAAATAAATTATTTTAGCAAATAAAAATCACATTCTGATACGTCACAACTGCAAAGCTCCCTGTGTGGTAGGCTATGGGATTTTATTATGTGTATGGACACAAAATGTGATGAGCATTTTTAATTATGGAGTAAATTACACAAAGTAGGACTCTATTTATTAACTAGACATATTCTGAAGGAAATAAAAAACTGATTTACTTCACTGTGACACTGTTTCGTGTTGGTTTATCACGAAAAATCCATTTGAGTTTGAATAAATGTTTTAAAAGCTCCATTTATATGTCCAAATCTTGGCACGTCCCTCCCATCAAATGCACAAGCTTTGAAACGGTGCAGGAGGAAATGAGCCAAATCAGTTGGTATGAAAGTGTTTATTTTTAAGTTGCTTGGAGAAAGAATTGCAGAACATCTGAGTATTCAGCAAGAACATACCAATACCATTGGTAATGAATGAATAAAACAACGTCGCAATTTCATTTTATCTCGGAAAAGTGAGGTTTGGATTCAGTGCAGAATATAAAACAGATTAAAAGTGCCAACATCCGTATGCATGAGTAAGAAAATCCAACATGAACACAGTAAATCTGCTGAGATTATTTCTATGTGGGATTTTCATCAAACATCTCGGGATTCAGTGGAACCGTGATCGGAAAGTTCTGGTTCTGTTGGATGTGAATGGACCCACTGGGGATCAGGTTGGATCATCTGGCTCTCATCACAGCTGACTGAAGCATCACAAAGAGATAAAAGCACAAATTCACATTCACGTTTTAACCCAGGCACCACAATTTATGGTGGATTATAAGTCATAAACAACCCGCAGCTTTTTGCCTGATTCCTTCAGGGATAATAAACTTTTTATTATCCTGCAAAACTCAGAGAACAAGGAAAACATTTTTATAGCGATGCATCTCTATTTTATTGCAGATAGAGTGATTTAGATTTAGTAGATATTCCAGAAAATCTGCAAATTTGTGTCCTTTTTAAAACTACTAAGTTTTAACAAGGGACTGTTATTAGTTAAAGTTTATTTTAATCAAAGAAAATCCCCATCAGTCAGAGAAGTATCCACACAGGCATTTTTATGTCTTTTTGTTAAGTGATTCAGTAAACATACGATCCAAAGCACTCCACACCACAGCAATGCAAGAACGGCTTTCAATAAGAGGCACGAGATGCTGCTTGTGTTTATTCAGCAGAAATAAAAAGGTTAGAGCGAGTTGTGGGCTTATGGAAAGACAAAAGTGTCACGATTTTTGAAAAATAAAAAACGTTAAACATAACGGTTATTCAACATGCACCAACTCTTTCAAACAACTTTTCTCTTGTTAATATCATTCATTTAAAACTTCCTCTTTTATTTATTTTAATAATTAAAGTAAGTTAAATGCCTTTCAGTTTCTGATCTTATTCAAACGTTTGATGATGGCTTGTTTCAACTGGATGAAAAATAAAAAATCCTTCATTTTAGGGCCAAGTTGGCAGTCATTAGCATGGCCTTAGAGCTTCCCAGTAGCAAGAGTCTGGATTATTTGTTTCTATTTTTAAATATGCTACTATTACATGTAACAGAAAACAGGTGTAGTAGCTCTAATCTGCCGCCCCGTAATCTAAAACTGATGTCCACGCTTCTGTCTCCAAATCGGTTTGCACAATTACAACAAAATCTCGCACTTCTTTAATAAACTTTTCAATGAAAACTTTTGAAGCGCATCTGAATCCAGGCTTTGTTTTTTATACAATATCGTCACCTTCCTAAAATAACGGCCTACGTCACTTTTTGCTAAAAGATGATCCAAGTTAAAAAAAAATATATTTAAACAAAAAATAAATTAATTAAAAAACCTGAATTTTTAAATTTGGATTAAAAAAGGTAAATGTAATTTTTTTTTATCCCAAAAATGAATTTTGGGATAAAAACGTCCAATATTTTAGGGAGGTGATGATATTTTGCTACATAATAAGTAAATGTTGATTAACGCATATTAAATGATATTAAATTATATATTCTTTGGTCCAGGAGAATTTAAAAAAATTATTTGTACAAAACTTAGCCTTTGTCATCTGGTGAAAATGCTGAGAATGTTTTCAAGTTGGATTTTTGTTGTGAATTTGTAAAATTTGGGTTATTATAAAGCTTGTCCGCTTCAAAGGTGAGCCCTATTGAGTTAAAGCGTACTTTACAATACGGCTAACCTTATGGATGGCTAATAAATAGTTAAGTTTATAATCCGTAATCATTAATAACTGTTTATTATGCAGTTATTAATGATGAGAAGGCGATTATATGCTAACAAATCACATCTACAAATGCTTATTGTGCTTACAATGTAGTCTGAAACGTTTAGCATCACAACTCTAGATAAAATATGTTGGTGAACAGATTTGGCTCACTATTTGGCAGGAAACCAGAAGATTTTCTCTTCTTATCCTCAATACATAATAAACAGTTATGATGATTTATAAAGCGTTTATATATGAGTTAATAACATATGAACTACTTATTAGCCATCTATTATGGGAGCTTTATTGTAAAGTTAAAGTTGTACCTTTTCCTTTGTGAGGTAAAGTTGAAAGTCATTCATGAATCTCGGTGCAGTTTGCACACTAGGGGGCGCTACTACTAGAAGAAATTCATCTCAAGAATGGAATTTTAAAGCAATGGAAATGTTTTATGTAAAGGTTTCAAAAAGTTTGCATATAACTGAATTAAATTAGGATGATAAAACAAAATGAAAGCGTGGAGAAGAATCAGAATCTGGTGCAGCATAGAAGCAGCAGAAGTTCGTTTCACAGTGAAGAAGAAATAAAGCGACTGTTTCCTTTAAGCAACGTTTTCAGTTCATGTTTTGCATTTTCTGTGGCAGAGTTTTACTGTTGACCACACTCTGTTTCAAGCCAAGCTGCATGCCAAATGTGACACCAACACACCGGTTTGCACCTTGTGAATTACCTGCTAATTGCAGAGGCGAATGTATCATGAACCATCTGCACTATAAAACCGGCAGGATGTGCTCGGCGTATCAGCTAATTAAGTCACTCTGAAAAAATGCAGGGCTGCAGATCACGTGTTGCAGCCGTCCCCGAGGAACGCTGCGACTTTTACTGGGCTGGGAAGAGTACCCAGAAACTGCCCTTTAGGAAGAGTAGAACTACTCCAATGGGTTTTTACTCGAGTAAAAGTAAAAAGTATCTATTCAAGAAATTACCCCAGTAAGAGTAAAAAAGTATTTACTGAAAAGTCTATTGAAGTACTGAGTAACTGATCAAATTATCAATCACTTAATATTTAAAAATTACATCATCAGATGGATCAAAATAAAAAAATCAAGTGGAAAAATCACAAAAAGTTACAAAAAATAGCAAAATCAGTTTCTTTCAATAAAAAAATCTTATAAACTTTAACAAAAACTGCAGGTGTGAGTCTGTGTCTGGTGAATTTTTGGTTAAAAAATCCAGACATTTTCTCAAGTGATAGTAGAGACATTTCATAATAAAATTACTCGAGTAAAATTAAAAGTAAGTACCGAGTGATCAAATGATCAATATTTAAAAATTACATCATCAGATGGACCAAAAATATAAAGTTAAATTTAAATTTGGGGATTTTAAGTACCAAAATGACAAAAAAATAACAAAATCAGTTTCTTTCAATAAAAAAAATCTTATAAACTTTAACAAAAACTGCAGGTGTGTGTCTGTGTCTGGTGAAGTTTTAGCTAAAACACACTCAAGTAAAAGAAAAAAGTGCATTGTTTTTTCCAAAAAGTTACTACAGTAAATGTTATTGAGTAAATGTAACTAGTTACAACCCCACTCTGGTGATGTGGAGTTTTTATGTGCAGCAAGCAAATTATAGAGGAGATCTGTCTAACAAACATCACATTTTCCACCACTTCAACAATGAGGCAATGGAGGCCTCGGGGATGGCCGTCTCTTTGTGTGTGAACGCAGCCAGATGATGTCATGGCTATTAAGGAGGTTGCAGTTATAAAGGAAGCCATTTAAGTTAGAGATCGGTGTCATTTTCAGTGAAGTCACTCAGAAATGTTCCACCATGAAGAGGAAATCACTGACAATGAGGACGGGTTGAGAAAGAGCCACAGAAAGAGCAGAAACAATCAAAACAGAACCAAATTATGTGTTTTTTTCACTGGAAACACACATGGACTGTAATAAACTGCTGGTCTGGTCTGATGTAATCTGAGTTTGATGAGGCCAAAATGAAGTCTGAAAACTGTTTCTGTTTGATTTAACGTCTTCCTGAATGAGTTTTGTAGAAAAAGAAACAGTTTAATGATCCAAAATCCATGGCGTATGTCACTAAAGCCGTGGCGTACGTTACAAAATCCATGGCGTATGTCACTAAAGCCATGGCGTACGTTACAAAATCCATGGCGTACGTCACAAAAGTCGTGGCGTATGTCACAAAATCCATGGCCTATGTCACAAAATCCGTGGCGTACGTCACAAAATCCATGGCGTACGTCACAAAATCCATGGCGTACGTCACAAAAGCCGTGGCGTATGTCACAAAAGTTGTGAAGTATGTCACAAAAGCCATGGCGTATGTCACAAAAGTTGTGAAGTATGTCACTAAAGCCGTGGCGTATGTCACAAAAGTTGTGAAGTATGTCACAAAAGCCATGGCGTATGTCACAAAATCCATGGCGTATGTCACAAAATCCATGGCATTTGTCACAAAAGTTGTGAAGTATGTCACAAAAGCCATGGCGTATGTCACTAAAGTTGTGGCGTCTGTCACAAAATCCATGGCGTATGTCACAAAATCCATGGCGTATGTCACAAAATCCATGGCGTACGTCACAAAATCCATGGCGTATGTCACAAAATCCATGGCGTATGTCAGAAAAGCCGTGGCTTACGTCACAAAATCCATGGCGTACATCACAAAAGCCGTGGCGTCTGTCACTAAAGTTGTGAAGTATGTCACAAAAGCCATGGCGTATGTCACAAAATCCATGGCGTATGTCACAAAATCCATGGCGTATGTCACAAAATCCATGGCGTATGTCAGAAAAGCCGTGGCTTACGTCACAAAATCCATGGCGTACATCACAAAAGCCGTGGCGTCTGTCACTAAAGTTGTGGCGTCTGTCACTAAAGTTGTGGCGTCTGTCACTAAAGTTGTGGCGTCTGTCACTGCCACGATTTGAGCTCGGCCCTGCTGACCTCAGTGGAACCACAGGCTGACCTCTGTCACTCTGATTCACGCAAAAGGCAACAGAAGTTCGTTTGCATAGCACGGTGCAGCAGCAAGGCAATTCAAGATGCTTTACATGATGAAAACAAGATGAATTTCCAAAAACATGTACCGAGTCCATAAAGTCTATGAAGTACATGGATATAGTTTTCTTCATTAACATTTCTTTTTTTTGTTAGTCAAATTTTCAGAGAAACTGAGTTTTAGATGTTCATCATAATCAAACTGAAAAGAAATAAACTCTGAGTCTAATCAGTGAATATGATACATTTATCATGATATTATGACTTAATAGTATTTAAACCTTCTGGACGGATTTCGCTACAGTCGTATAAAAATCCGGATCTCGTTCTCCCCTCGAGCCGATCCAGCCACCGGAACTGAACTCGACTTGGATCTTTCTACCATTTACCGACTTTTTTAATTTAATGATTATTGTCTGTTTTCAAATAGTACTTTTTGCTTTAAATACCCAGCTGATACTCACTAAAATACCAGCTCTGATGTTTATAAGGTCCTTTGTGAGCTTTGAAACTGAACCGTGTGTACCAGCTACTACACCCAGGGGCGATTAGATAAGCACCCTGGTGTTCATCATTGGTACTGCAACACGGGGAAAAAAGCTGCCTCAGTGTGCAATAAAATCTGGATCTATTTCAATAAAGTACCCACCGCAAATTCACAATTAACGTAGAACAAACAAAGAAGAACCCCTCTTTTTAAATTACAATTATCGAAAATCATTGTTTTACATATCTAACATTGTAGATTCGAGATTTAAGCAATAAAAATCTAGTTTACATCTGTAGATGGATCCAGATGTTGATCCTGACCTTTTCGCAGGGCCAAAAAAAAACGTAGCATGTATTTTTTGGCGTTCAGCTTCTATATTTCCTTAACTTTATGAAAATAAGTGGTATATTTCAGTGAATAAGCGCTGAGTTCAACAGAACAGACTGCAAACCTTCATGTCTCTTATTTATATTGATGGTGAAGCTGTTTAAACAACAGGTGTTAATTAGCAGTATTGTTGTTTGTCATTGCAATTAACATGTGTTTCTAATAAGAGGGAAATGGGATACACGTTAAAATGTTTTCCCCTAATTTTTATAATAAAAACCAAATCTCAGAAAAAACCCAAAATAAAATTTTACTTATATGTAAAATTTAGTTAAAAAATATTTAGTTATCCTGTTATTTTGTGCGTAACTCACCTTTATATTGCTTTTCTTTTGTGTTTTGTGAAACACGAAATGTTATTTTATCTGAGAAAAATGCTGTCGCATTCAATAAATTAGAATATGCTTTCTGATGAAGCTTGCTTGTCAGATTAAAGGTATCTTTTGAAAATAATATTGTAAAATAAGGTATTAAATATACTTTTCATTAAGCCCACATTTCTGTATTAAATGTTTTTATTGGTTTGATGTAATATTTTGATTTTAAATGTCATGTTTTCATGACAAGTGGAAAATTATCATAATTAGAAATAAAGACTTTCAAACATTCATCTATACAACGTTTATCTCTTAGTGATAAAGTTTCTGATGTATTGAATAAATCTGTAAACAAAACACTGGCTACTGACAGAGTTCATCTAAATTTAAAACCCAATATTTAAACATTTAATCAGCTTCAACTTCAGAGTTCAGTTTTCGACATATTTTCTACATTTTTGGGTCATTTATGTTTTACTTTTGCATATTTCCTTTTTTAGCTGGTTAAATTCTTAGTTTTTACAGCTTGCTGATCTTCTCCTGAGTGAATAGTAACGAAATAGATCCATAATGAGTATTTTGTCATTACTTCATCCTGCAGGTGATGACCCAGAGTTGTGTTGCGTCTCACCTGATGAGGTTCTGCAGGAGCTGCTTGCTGGAGTTTCTCCTCTTGATGGACTCTGACATGTTGGCTGGTTCTGGTCCGTGGTCCCGGTTCTGGTCCTGGCTCCTGAGCCTCAGCCCGTCCCTGCTGCTGCTCTCCGTTCCCCCCTTTTCTGCCGTGTTGCTCATGTTGGGTTCTCCCTCTCCACTTACTCACAGCTCTCTCCTCCCTCCATGTGGTTTTCATTGAAACCGTTTGACCCCCCTGCCCGACCCCTCCTCTGAACAGAGGTCACGTGACTCTCCCAGAGGGGCAGTAAGATGATATCATAACAGTGGATCTGTGGCAATATTGTACATTGTAATTCCAGAGGGAAGTGTAATTAGGAGGGGATATGTTTGTGTTGCTGGAGTTGTTTTCTTCATACATATTGAAACAAAAAGTCTTTTTTTTTTTCTATTTAGCAACGAATAGCACTGAAATGTATCCACTTCCTGTTGCTTAGATCAGTGTTTCCCAACCCTGGTCCTCAGTCGCCCCAGAACAGAACCAGCCTTAGGTTCCGGGTTCTGATGCTATTGCCCCAACAGCTTTCCCTCTGTATGCCCTGTACAATGGCTGCTGGACAAGACAAGTGTTTTGTTGTTGACCTGTCATCCAGAAACCACTTGCTGCATTCTTCTTTGGTTGTGCAGGGAGCTCCACTTTTGCTTTTCAAAGATGTACGATTGTATAATTGCGGATCTGTTTGCAGCCATTTCAATGTGTGAGGGTGAATGTTGAGTTGGGGGGGAGGGGGGGGCGTGGCCAGCAGCAGCTCATTTGGATGACAAGGCGCCCTAACTCAACTCAACCTGAAAGAGATGAAAAAAGGCAGAACTGAGACTAAAATGTCATTATCTAAGAAGGATTTTGTAAAAAAATTTTTTATATAGCCTATTAGTCCATCCTAATCTGTTCAAGGAAGCATAATGACGCCTTTAAAGCTCCAGCATGTAAACTTCTGGTTTCAACTGTATCGAAAGCTGGAAAATCTCATCTTTTACATGGATTTTACTGTGAAGTAAAAACATCTTTTCTTGTAGAACATCATTTATTTTCATGTGTATGAAATGCATGTATCATTTATGGATTCTCATTTTGCATAATGTGTGCATGTTGGTGTGATAGGCATGCTAATGCTTTAATTATGTTGCAGTTTTCCAGGACAGGTGTGAGGGAGGGGCCACTTCCTGTTTGCAAAGGTTAAAGAAGTCACTGAATCCATTGCATCACTTGGTACAACCAAATGAAGGGTTTTATTCTTTGTACAGTATAATTTAGCAGAGCATTTCATAACACTCCCATGTTCACTGTATATTTTGCATCTCTGAGTTGCTTTGTTCATGCCACAGCATTTTCTAAAATATGCCGATCAGATTACAGTGTCAGAGGAAGCAGTATTTATCCAAAGCTGCATGTCTTTATATGCTGCTGAAATGTAAAATGCACCACATCTTTCTTTAAGTTTACATTTAAGGGTAAACATGGTGCATTTAGAAAACTAAAGCTCAAATTTCTTTGTTAATTTTGTTACGTTTTTGACATGAAATGCACTTTAAACTGTCTTGCTGCTGAAGTATGCTACTCAAATAAACTTAATATGGTGGAGATACAACAATGTAAAATATTACTAGCTATTAATTTCATGTAGTATTGGAATAAAATGGATTACAAATGTTTTATCTTTAATATTTGGGAAATATGGAGCAATATATATTTTAAGCAAGTTGCATGCATTTAAGCTGGTAATCAGTGTTTTAATATCAGTAACATGTTTTTTGTATTGGAAGTAATGTTAACTTTTTAACTTGAATCATTTCAAGAATCTGTGGAGCCAGATAAACATTAGGGCGATGGCAAGGAGGCTTTCCAACTGCAAAGACTTTTACCTCAGTAGCAAAAGCAATAATAATAATAAGGATATGCCAGCTATAATTCCAGATTATTGAGAAGGGTCTCAAATAAAATATAAACAAAAACAAACATTTTTCTAAACCGATGCTGTGTTTAAATGGTTTTATCTCATTTCCTATCAGAAGCAAACTTCTTAGTTGAATAACAAATTAAGTCTAAACCTTCCAAATTATGAATAACTTTGAGATTTGGGTAGCACCTTGGAACTAGTTTGCTAAATCTGCACAAAAATGTACATTTTATATGTTTTTCGACATGCAATATGATCTTAGCTAGTCAGGAGGATAAACTTTACACTTTTTATTTTGCTACACCCCTAAGTGATGTAAATGTGCTCCTAAAACAAGCCTGCTTGTTATTTCCTGCAGGCCAGTTTTACACACATCCATATCATCCACGCAGGATAAGCGCATGAAATCGTCGACTGTTATGGTTATTATGAAGACCTTTCTGTGCTCCTATAAATATGTTGAAGTAAAAACGATCCTGCACAGAGACCCAGCTGTTCAGTGACTGATTATGGTGCAAAACTTGAATTAAATAAATAAGGAAGTAAATGTTTGAGATTTTCATGTTACATACTTCTGCAGAACTTTACAAGCCCTGTATTTTGCTTCAGAGTTTTTTCCTGAAGAAATCAAGACATCTTTATATACTGGTGTGATATAGATGCTAAGGTTAGAAAGGTTTATAACTCTTTCACTGCATTATTTCTTGTCTAATTGTAGCTGTAAAGTATGCAATATAATTTATATAATTTAACAGAGAAATAGCAAAGACAGTACAATATTTGTCACACTTCCTGAACCAGTTGAATCTTTCAACTGGATGAATTTGATCACTTCTGAATATAAATTTGATCTGTTTGTCTTATTTAGTGCATTGAGATGATATATCCTCCCGACCCCACTAAGGGACAAGGGTGTACAGAAAATGGATCTATGCTATGAATGGAAGCTGTATATAACTAATCAATTGATTTCATGAAATGACTGATATTATGGACTCTAACATTGCAACTCTGACCTAAGGAGTGACACACCGGTCAATACATTTTTCCTTTGAGTCACCTCTTACTAAAGTTATGTCAACTTTATGTTGATGACACACAGATCTATAACTCTGAAGTCTGCCGATCTTACTAAAGATGTTACAGCTACTGAACAAACTTCACTAATCTGTGCAGACTCAGATACGAACAATCAGAGCCACATAAAGACAGTTACAAAGTCGGCCTTCTATCACCTGAAGAGCTTTTCCAGGATTAGAGGACTAATGTCGCAGAAAGATGTCTAAAAAAAAACAATCCTCCAGCTGCCGCTGATCCAGAACGCTGCTGCTGGCGTTCTGACTAAAACCAGGAAGTTAGAGTACGTCACCCAGTTCTAAAGTCCCTACACTGAGAAAAAATACTGTTGTCAGTTAATAAGTCACTGAATGGCTACCAAACAACGCGCCAACAGCTTAGCATATACAACTCTGCTGTCCGAAATTCAAGAAATGAATATTTTACCAAAAATAATTAACAGTCACAGAATAATCCCCAATTTTTGTTCTCTGCCACTGATAATCTGATTAACCCTAACTTTACTGCTTATTCACAGACTCCAACTTATTAAACAAACTCATCATCAGCAGTCTGCACTGCACAAAATCTCATCAAATAATTTTGTTCCAGTTTCTCGTGCAAATATGTTAGCTAGTACACTAGAAATAAAAGAAAACTAACTTACATGTAACTTTTCAGCAGGAAATATGAACTTCTTTTAAGTCATTAATTCCTTAACATCGATTGGCAGATTATTTCGCTTATAACCAGACATTTTTTCAAAGTTATAAGTGAAATAATCTGCCAATGGATCTAGCACTTTTTCAACAATGTTAAGGGATTATTGACTTAGAACAAGCTCCTATTGCCTGCTAAAAAGTTATCTTAATTCAATTGCACTAAGGTATTTGCACTAGAAATACTTGGTAATATTTTGAGTGTTTTTGCAGTTTAGACACTGGAAGTCTAATGAGTGTGTTGGATCCGGTTACTGTTCTGCAGGTTATGAATAAGATATGGCAACTCAGGACAGGAGCAGCTGCTGGAGGCGGCAAGCTGATCCGAGTCACACAGCAAATGACGCTTCGGCTCTGGGTTTAGTTTTGCTTTTAATCATTTTATTCCTTTAAACTTGCTACTCAGAGGCATGAGTGAAACTTTTTCTCTGTAAAAACTCTCTCCGCTGATCAGCACACACAGATGTGCATGAGGTCACTCAGGCACGTCCAGCCAACACTGATTTCCACACACACGCCTGCACACACACATTTCTTGCGTCCCCTCCCCCAAAATCCTGCAGGAGCCCGAAACACTCGCAAACACTTCGCAAAGCGGTCGCTACGGCAACACTCCCACAGCTCTCAACACAGGGCGAGTGTTGAAACAGCGAGGGTGACTGTGGTAGACAGATCACCAAATTCAACAAGGCAAACCAGAAACAATAGGACAGAGAATCAAAGCGCAACGAAAACTTTGACTGGAAAAAACACACAGAGTACACCCTGTGATTACAGCTTATGGAATCATTTGCAGGAGTATTTAGTATTTTCAGTTTGTTGTAGAGAAATATGTGCAGACATCGGTTTTTCCACAACCTTCCTATTTTTTTCCCATCACAGGATTTCACTCAGGTCAAGGTATGGACTTTGACTGGGCCACTGTAATTCCTTCCTAACTGTGTGAGGGTTGATATTTATCATTAATTGATAAAGTTATTAATTAATGAGTTAATCTAAGGTTGATTGATAAGCTCACTCAACTAACAAGTAATTGACATTTTCTTAAGAGTTTTTTTCTTTTCTCAACATAAAGGGCTTAATTTTTTATAATAATTTGAATTAAAAAATAAATGCATTGTAACATTATTTTGTATCAGCTGTACCAAATACTGACTGAATAAACAGAAAACTGTGGCTCTCACATTGTTAAACGTAGACATATTTATAAAATATAACAGGGACCTCTTATGCAGCTGAATAGGAAAAGATTAAAAAAAATAAAATAAGTGAGACACTTACAGAGACGTTCACACATGTCTGTGGTTGCTCTTGAAGGAATTAAATCTTCGTTTCATAAAGTGATTAAACTGTCTTGCTTATTGGTGCCATGTTTGTTTCCATTACGTAATCATTTTTCTCCATTATCTCCTCCGCTTTTCTGTCATCAGATTATTCCCGTCTCAGTTGTGTTTAATCGAGAAGTTGACGCTGCTCCGTCATACGGCTCGTTTGAATAACTATCGAGGTGAAAACTTAAGGAAATTGTCCACTGTTTATATTTCTAAACAGAAACACATGAAGTGCCCTATTCATCCCTCACTGGACTCGTTTTGGACCGTTTCTCTTTCCTGTTACGTTATGGCGCCGAGTCGCCATTTTTATTCCTAGCTGGCTCCGGTATAGGATGACCAGCGGTGCCCTCTGGTGGCCGGCGGCCAAACTACAGCGCTAAAAGAAGGTCAGAGCGGACATTACTAGCTGGAAACTAACAGTTGAAAAGAAGAAGAGGCTCTCTTTCAACAATTCCAGGAAAAAAAAAAAACAAAGAAGAACTCATCCTTTTCTAATTGTCTAATATGAATGTAAACATACCTGCTATATGCGGCCTGTGGAGTCTGAGATGGAGCTCTTGGGTTATTAGTCATTTCATTGAATGTTGCACAATTTAAATTTTCTGGAACAGCTTTCTTAAACGGGTTAGTATTATGTATTTTCCAGCCATTGTGCCATTTTATAGCACAATCAAGTGACTACGTTGCTTTCAGTTGTTATAAAAATACTGTATATATCAGATATGACTTAAAAGAAATTTGATGGCTTGAAATGTGGCCTTTGTCTCTTTAAGAGGCTCCTGCTGTAGTCACAACAATGCTCCTCCATCATGCTGTTTACAACCATTTTTAGCAGCATTGGACTGAGAAGTCTCTCATATGATGAGCTCAGCAGATGCTCAGCTCCAGGTGTTTGCTAATTGCTGCATGAAAGAATCAAAACAAGATGTTTTTGATGAATGAATAACATTGCAACATGGTATAAAGCTAAAGCAAGTCGACTTTACATAACATCGTCCTTCAAATGTCTCCCACTCAGGGGCGGATCTAGAAAAATATCTACGGGGTGGCAAGAGGGGGACAAGGGTTTTTCAGGGGTGGCAGCATATGCCAGTATATATAAATGGATAAAATGTCTCATTCTCACATTTATCTTACACCGACCTATCATTGGACTTAATTTACTTGTTGCAAAATATTGTTTTTAACTTGCATTGTTTCAAAATGAGCTTCATGTAGCACTGAGGAGTAAATATCATTTCTTAATGTAGTATAGTTAATTATTTTTATGTCTTTCATATTGCTGCTAATGTATTACTGGATTGGACAGCGCCTATTAGTCGCTATGTGATGCATTGTGTCCAGAAAACCATTCTATCCCAATGCAGGACGAGCAGAAATCTGTCACGAAAATATTAGTAGCGCCATCATTTACTATCAGATACATCTATTAAATACGACTTAAAATAAAGCTGAGAAAACTGATACGTAAATTCTCCGCGATACAAATCTATAAACAATTTGGCTTCTGTTAATTCCGTCAAGATGCAAGAAAGGGCGAATTTATATTGGTCGTTTTATTTTCAATATGCTGTAGGAGCCGCAGTTTGACGACTGTTATAAATGTCGCCGCGTTTTACGAACAGAGTTTCTGTCGCTTGTTTAACTTTTGGGAATTGCAGCGGCTGCAGTAAAGGTGGTAAACGGGTGAAGAACAAAAGTAGACAAAACCACTTCTATTCTGCTTTTTTCTCACGCTGTGTGTCGGCATCACCCTACACGCGGACCCGTTGCCATGGCAACCGACAGACAACAGCTCAGTGAGCAAATAACGCAGATTGCGTTCAATCCTGTCAGGGGAATCGATACCAAAAACAAACATTTCCCACTAACAAAATGCGCAAAAACACCAAAACAGAACATCCAGTCTGTTACATTATGTTGTCAGGCTTGATG